>CAUDMG010003527.1:2377500-2480000 GCA_958450375.1 Homarus gammarus | reverse complement strand
TCTCCTACGATCTTTATTAGGGTAAAAAAACACCCTCTCTAATATCATGGACCAAAATGTAAGAAAATGGCAAAAAAAAAAAGAAAAAATAGAAGGTAATTAAACAATATTCTTAACTCGTAGAAGACAATTATAGAAATGCTTAAAGTAAAAATTCATGATGAAAGGAGATAAATTTCCTAAAATAAATTAAAGTAAATAAATGAATTAATATGAAAAAAAAACAAAAACATTTCCATTACAAAAAAAAGTATTGATGATATAAAAAAAATTCGGTTTTCTATTGTGTGTTAAATGTTATTGTAGATTATTATGTTGTTATTCTACTTCAGGTTTATGTTAACGAATACTATTGTAGCGATAATAAACGTGGCCTTTTGTGTTGCATCAGTGTTTCCCCTGTGTTGACTGTTGTTGTGTTTGTTGCAGTGATGTGTTTGTTAAATTGCAAGGTTTTGTTTTGCAATGTTTGTGTTTGAGTTGTTGGTGTTGTTGTGATACGTACGATACTTACAGTGTGTGTGTGTGTGTGTGTGTGTGTGTGTGTGTGTGTGTGTGTGTGTGTGTGTTTCAATGCAAAGAAGCGACTAAATTTAATCTATTTACAAGAAGAAAAGAAGTAGACGAAGAATAAGTGGAGAGAGAGAGAGAGAGAGAGAGAGAGAGAGAGAGAGAGAGAGAGAGAGAGAGAGAGAGAGAGAGAGAGAGGGGACGACGTTGAGGGCCAGAGATGATGATAACTAGGGGTGGTGAGGGGGACGGCTGAGATTTATGGATGGGGGGAAATTAGGAAGTGATGACAAAAAAAAATCCCTCCAGGGCACCGACCTGAAGTGCTGAGGGATACCGGGAGGAGGAGGAGGAGGAGGAGGAGTGGGAAGGAGGAGGAGGAGGAGGAGTGGGAAGGAGGAGGAGGAGGGGGAAGAGGAGAAGGAGGATGAGAAAGAGGAGGAGGAGAAGGGGGAGGAGGGGGAGAGGGGGTAGGGGGGATAGACAAAAAGTAATACTTCTTATACCATGAAAGAACATCCATGAACTGAAAGTAACATATTTAAGAAAAGGTGAGAGAGAGAGAGAGAGAGAGAGAGAGAGAGAGAGAGAGAGAGAGAGAGAGAGAGAGAGAGAGAGAGAGAGAGCTGACCTTACCTTTAAACCATGCCATTGGCCCATAAACATAAAATATAAACCTCGGTCATTCATCATTTACCCTTCCAACTGCATAATATCCGACCTTCTTGGATATGAAAAAAATACACCTTTTTCGTCTCCTCTCATATATCACGTCGCCATCCAGACTGTCAACCACACAACACGTGTCCTTGAAAAAGAGTGAAAAACATCCACAAATAGACGGACACTGATGGCGAATTTACGTTTCCTGGTTGGTTCTTACATCTGATCCACTGTTACAGCCTCAGCGGGGATTCAGATCCTACTTTATCTCTGCCAATAGTGTAGGATCACGATCAACTTTTGTTTTTGCTTGTATTTTATCGCTGGCCAGGGTCAAGAGTCGTGTGTCTATGTTTTGATCTTGACGCGAGGGTAAACAGGCAACAGTGTGAATGAACTCTAGGTCCATTCGAATGCATTTTTTTTTACTAAGGTCCTAATGGTCTTATGTAAACAACGAAAAATTATTTTAATATGACAAGAGCAAGAATTAATGATGCTATCACTATCCCGTAATATCTAGGAGAGAAAAGGAACGAAAATCTGAATCAAATATTTTCAGACAAAAGGATGTAGAAAGCGACTCAGAAAGACCGACATATACGCGAAAGAACCGACGACCAACACTATGCCATAATATATTCTCCTCAGTCGTATAAAGATTGGTCATAGGAGGCGCAGCGCTGATAACTTTCTGTGATCTTCCGAATTCTTCCTTCAAGGTGAGATGGAAGTCTGTGCCAGTGTGCCAGACAGTGACCCGATACTCCAGCCACATCCTCTGTGTGTGTTCAGTAATATCGTAATAATATTTCGGTGTCTGTACGAGTATTTTGTGTCGTGTTGTAACTTGTAAACAACGGTTATTGTCATCGTGACCAACAGCGTGATCCAGGTGGGTGAACCAAGACTGTCACTGTACGTAAAAGGTCACTACTTTAACACATCTTGTTATTTTCTCATTTATGTATAACAAACGTGAAGAAATAGCTTTATACAATTAGTTTTATGAGAGACCGGACACAGTTGTAAGCTTTATAAGTTTGAAAACAGTAACAAAGCGACAATTAATGATTCCAGTGATGAAAACTGAAGTACAGGAAAAAACACGAAACAATTGGAGAATTCTAGGATGAGTTAACAGAGAAATTATTTAAGTGTGTGAAACAAAGTGATGCTGGGAGAGAGGTCACTGGCCTCATAGAAGTATTTTAACCATTGGGGAGAAGCACAGGGGCTCCAGGGAAGCAAAAACACAAGGAAAGTAAAGAGGAATAACACACACACACACACACACACACACACACACACACACACACACGAAAAAAAACCTGACAGGTATCAAAACAACTGTGGACGAGCAGTTGGGGGATTTTACCAATGGTAGTTTATATAGTCCACTCAAAAAACTATCTGCACTTGGGGCGATCGATCAATTTCAGAATGAACACTACGACTCCCATTGTCTCGGTGAGGTTGTCAAAATCCTTCATCCGTTATGTGATATTTTTTCAACACAATTTTGTCGAGGTAGTTTTTTTTTTTTGAGTTACCGTACATAGACTAAACAACAAAATGAATAAATGAAAGAATTAAGGAGTTATGTATGAAGGAAGGAAATAAGGAATACACTTTGTTAATTACTAAAAACGTTATATTAGGAAAGGTTTTATTTGCTTGAGATAGAATACCATTAAGTGAAGATAGTGTGTGGGCAAGAGACATTAGTGGCTGAGAGAAACAACAGCAGGAGAGATCGTAAGAGACAGGGGGACCGAGAGACACTAACAGCAACACCTTTGAGAAAATTATAACAATCAGTAAAAATGTTCCAACTATTACGACTTTACACAAATATTGATGGAATGGAACAAACGATTCGGGTTTAATTACGTCGACGGGAAGAAATAGACATAATGATTCGGGTCTAATTACGTCGACGGGAAGAAATAGACATCATGATTCGGGTTTAATTACGTCGACGGGAAGAAATAGACATAATGATTCGGGTCTAATTACGTCGACAGGAAGAAATAGACATAATGATTCGGATTTAATTACGTCGACGGGAAGAAATAGACATAATGATTCGGGTCTAATTACGTCGACAGGAAGAAATAGACATAATGATTCGGGTCTAATTACGTCGACGGGAAGAAATAGACATATTGATAATAACTGAGACATACTTAGACATAATAAACAAGTACTAAACTCTATAACTTCAAGAGATTAATAAAATACAAGAGCTACGTCACACTCAGGTATTTCAATCTCACTAATACACTCAGAGTACACTCAGAGTACATTCAGAGTACACTCAGAGTACACTCAGAGTACAAGCCGCCGTGTGGATTCAAGATAATTCCCACATTAGTGAAAATAAATCCAATAGAAGAAATTCATTGAAACACAATTCTAAGTATTTTTTCACTGGCTAATAATAGGATCAATTGAGCTGAAGGTTAACGTTGCAACACCGCCAATCTATCAATATAGGGGCGTGACCTCATCTATCCCTAAACACAAGTTGAAGAAATGGATGTAACCCCAAAACCACCTGTTCCTCGGCCCCGCCCTCCCCTCGGCCCCGCCCTCCCACCATCCTGTTCTGGGTGTCATATAACGCCCACACCTAAAGGCTTTGTTTACCCTCCCTCCCTCCCTCCCTTGTGACGTCACGACTCACGCCTCTGACGTCAGAGGACAGACGCTACGGCATTTGTGAGTTCAGTGAACGAAAGGACGCTGTGTGTGTGTGTGTGTGTGTGTGTGTGTGTGTGTGTGTGTGTGGGAACTTCCTTTTCATAGCAATTTTGTTTTCCATAATTAACTTGTCCTACTTCTCACTCCAGTGCCGTCTCTCTCTCTCTCTCTCTCTCTCTCTCTCTCTCTCTCTCTCTCTCTCTCACCATGTCCCTCTCTGTCTTCTTATATTTTCTTTAATTATCACAAAAAAATACATATTATAATTTCACAAAAATTCCCATCTGAAAAAAAAAAAAATAATATATCAAATTAGAAGAGGAGCTAACGTCTGACTTCTCTCACTTGGTCTCGAGAGATGCGCCTCGATCCCAAGCTCTTCCCCTTAACAATCTTTGAGAATCAGAAAGACCATTAAGGCAATAAACCAGAATCGTAAGAGCAGTAGTTTGTCTTATGGTAGATTTATGACTATTTCTCCCCCCGCCAGCCATACCCTGAGTGATATGCCTGATAACCATCCTTGTTTCCCCTCTCGCTTCGGCTCTTCCAAAGTTGAGGCTCGTGATTTTAAGTTTGTAATCCACTGTTTCTTTTTAACCTCTGGAGAATTGTGTACCAGGATGTTAATGTTGTTTGGTCAACTTTCTAAAATGAATATTGATATTATGTTATTTTATTAGTGATGCTGTTGTTATTTGTTATTGTTATTTGTTGTTATTATTGTCGTTGGTGATTTTTTGTTACTATTGTTGTTATTATTATTTGTTGTTGTTGTTATTATTATATGTTGTTGTATAATGGTACTGAGTCCTCCTCCCTGACTGCGCTCTCATGCTGTGTTGTGCGTCACCCACACCCTCTCTGCGTCACCTGCTGTGTTGTGCGTCACCCACACCCTCTCTGTGTCACCTGCTGTGTTGTGCGTCGCCCACACGCTCTCTGTGTCACCTGCTGTGTTGTGCGTCACGACATAGATATCGGCATAGACAGCAACATAAGTAAATTTGCTGATGACACTAAAATAGGACGTGTTATTAAATCTGACGAGGACTCGGCAAAACTACAGGAAGATCTAAACAAATTTTTCGAATGGTCTGAAAAATGGCAGATGAAATTCAACGTCGACATATGTAAAGTACTCAGTATAAGAGATGTAAACAGGGAAACCAGATACCAGATGAACAACGATGCCATAGAGAAATCCGACTGCGAGAGAGATTTTGGAGTAATGATAAGTAGGAACCTTAAGCCAAGTAAACAATGTGTTTTTGCTCGTAACAAGGCTAATAAAGTACTTGGGTTCATACAAAGGAGTGTTAGTTACAAGACTAGCGAGGTCATCGTAAAACTGTATCTTGCTCTTGTGAGACCACACCTGGACTACGCAGTTCAGTTCTGGTCACCGTATTACAGAATGGATATAGAATCCTTGGAAAGAATTCAGAGGAGAATGACACGACTAATCCCGGGCATTAGGAACCTTGAATATAGAGACAGGTTAAAGCATCTTAATTTGCACTCCCTTGAGAGACGTAGAGCGAGGGCGACCTGATAGAGGTGTATAAGTGGAAGGCAGGGCTAAACAAAGGGGACATTACAAAGGTACTCAAACTATCCAACCAGGAGCGAACTCGTAACAATGGTTTTAAATTAGATAAATTTAGATTTAGGCGTGAAATCGGTAAACACTGGTTTGGAAACAGAGTAGTGGATGAATGGAACAAGTTACCAAATATCATCATTAACTCGAATACGATGAATAGCTTCAAACATAGGTTGGATGCTTATATGAGCAATAGGGGTTGGGTGTAAACGGGACTGCCCAGTATGGGCCAATAGGCCCGCTGCAGTTTCCTCCATTCTTATGTTCTTATGTTCTGTGTCACCTGCTGCGTTGTGCGTCACTCACACCCTCTCTCTGCCCCCTGCTGTGTTGTGCGTCATCCACACCCTCTCTCTGCCCCCTGCTGTGTTTGTATAACAAGATAAGCTGTTCTGTTAACTAGGCTACGTGAATCTCTGGACAGAATACAGAATTAACTTTCCTAGAATCGTATATTTACACACAAACACACACACACACGCACCTCTATTATACAAATTTAAAAGTTGTTTTAGTTCGTTGTGTAGAGTATGCTCAAAAGTTACCAAGAAGTGAATCTGCTCCAACAAGCGAACTTTAACGCTAGACTTGACTCGCTAATGAGGGTGACATTTGTTAGTTCCGTGTTGTGGTAAGTTGACAATAATATGACTTGTTGTCTGAACGAAGATTTACCTGCCAGTGAACCGACACTCAAGAGCTCGAAAGTTCAAACGAAGTGAATTGTAAGATTGTATAACTAACTGGTTGACTGGAGCTGAAATATTTTTGATCGATATTACACTGAGACACTACCCACCAACACTAGATATCTTCACTTACCACAGAACCTTCTCTAATAACTGGTGATAAATGAATATGGTATCTGGTGATGGTGGAGTCTCAGTATCAGTCAGAGGTTATCGTTGGACTTACTTTTTTTTATGTATTTTAAGTCAATAAATTAACTGTATTCCTGCATCTTTACTTACTAGCAATATTCCTCATAAAAAAATTGTGAGTCATACCAAAGTGTTAGGAAGCTGACGTTATGGGTGGTGCTGACTCCTACATGATGTTGTGTTATGAGGCTGACGTTATGGGTGATGCTGACTCCTACAAGATGTTGTGTTATGAGGCTGACGTTATGGGTGATGCTGACTCCTACAAGATGTTGTGTTATGAGGCTGACGTTATGGGTGATGCTGACTCCTACACTCCCTGTTCACCTGTCCTTCTCTCTCTCTCTCTCTCTCTCTCTCCTGATTTTTACCCCAGAGCTTGTTTAATTACACGGCTTAGTGACACTGGCTAATGATTGGCTACTCGCCAGCCAATAGTATGAGAGTTTTGAAATGTTTCACCAATACGGTCACACCAACACCAGCTGACCAATAGAATCGAGTCTTGTGTTACGGTGGAAGGAAAATTTAAACTTTCACAAAAGTTTTAAATATCTCTAGTGAATAAAGCCTCAGGAGAGATGTTTTGTCATTAGTTAATAAAATACTATAACTCTTCACTAAGATCCGGGTTTGAATTCTCATTTTAAGAGAGGGAAAAGACGTAGAGGATTAAAATAGCCTGACAATAATATTTACCTCATAGAGAAGAGATCATTCAGTCGAGCACCAAGGATAAATTTTTCACTCCTTGACATATTAAAAATTGTACAGGTATGTGGGACAGTAAGATGTTTACCTGGTTGGTTATTAAAGATGTACAGGTGAGTGGTATTGAGGTCAGGTTACTTGATGTTTATATTGTGGCTTGATTGAGTTAGCCTTACGTCACTAATGCGTCACTAATCAGGGAAGAAAATTTAATACCCTCCTCCCCCCCACACACACTTAACGATACTGATGAATCCTTCTCTTCTTCTGCCTTTGATTTATTCACTTATCTCTCTCTCTCTCTCCCTCTCCATCCCATTTATTCATCTTTATCTCACTTTCCCTCTCATTTATCTCTCCCTCTCCCTCACATGTGTACATTTTTTCTCTCCCTGCTCCTAGACACATTCCGCCAGCAGTATCAACAAACCGTGTCATCGTCATTGTGTTCCAGAAATATCCAGAGTTATTGCAACACATCCTGGGCCGAGCTCCCTGGAGACGAGACGAAAGTGGCTCACTCCAGCACACACCCACGCACTCCTATACACACACACACACACACACACACACACGCACTCCTACACACACACCCACACACTCCTACACACACACACACACACACACACACACACATACTCCTACACACACACACACACACACACACGCCTACACAAGCCCACACATGCATACACGTCAACAAATATTACGTGTCCTTATTCTTTACTCCCCTGACATCCTACACACACACACATACAAACACACACACACACACATACATGAACATCAACCATATTATTGTGTCCTGTGCTGGTTCCATAATTCATTGACCAGACATTCTCGACTTTTCTGATTATTTTTTTTTTGTATTTATCAAAAAACGAGTTTAGTCTCGGTCGTGTCCCATCAAATAGTGAAGAACGCATCACGGACGTCCATTATGGTTTGTCGATAATCACGGACGTCCATTATACCTCCTCTATAATCACGGACGTCCATTATGGTTTGTCGATAATCACGGACGTCCAACTATTATGTAGTGAATGACGGTTTTTACATTGATTTTCCGGACGAATAACTATCCCGGGGGACTCTGTATCAACACAAACAACAGGGGACTTTGCTAACTCTCTCCACACACACACACACACACACACACACACAGTGAAGTTATCAAATCCTCCAGTTTCCGTCTCCACCTCCTCCGCCGACTCAAGTCCCTCGGAGTTCCTGCACACGAGCTCCTCAGTGTTTACACAACATTCATACTTCCCAAGCTCACCTATGCCTCCCCCACCTGGTCTTCCTCCCTAAATGCCACACAACGTAAACACCTAGAAAAAGTGCAAAAGAGGGCATGCAAGATTATTCTCTCCCCCTCCTACTCCACATATCAAGAAGCGCTCAACACACTGACCCTTTCGACTCTCACTGACCATCACCACGACCTCATCTGCAAATTTGGTAAGACGCTTCTACACCATCCCCGACACCGGCTCCTACTACCACCTGAGATCCCTTGTCCGAGAATTGCTGTTCGACACCACAACCGCATCCAGCCCATACGTGCACGAACTGATCGCTATAAGAACAGCCCAGTCCCAACCATTGTAAAAATTATCAATAACTTGTAATAAATCAGTGTATTCACGCCCAGTAAACACTGCTCCTTACACTGTCACTATGTTGAAATGAAATGTAGTTTGAGCTTTTCCACATCTAGTTATTATATGTCATATTTGTGTCACTTATGTTGCTTGTATATTATTTGTAATTCGTAACCCATTCCCCAAATATGCAACTGTATATTTTCAGCCTTCTGGCTGCCAAGCTCTTTCAATAAACCGTTAATTATTATTATTATTATTACACACACACACCCACCTTAACATCCCCTTCCTTGTTACTTCTCAGACACCTCACGTCACTACCCATGTCTTCTTGTACATGTCTATATACAGTCCTTTTCTCTTCATACGATCTACAGTATAGTTTTTTTTTTTTATAAGTGCAAGACCTACAATCGCCTCTCAGCTTCAGTACACCCGGTAGTCTTCACCCTCTTATTGACGCGGCCCAAGTGGAGCTCTGGCTGGGAATAACAGTGGGTTTGTCGATGGCATCAGTATGTGTGTGTCGCTGTATGCATTTGTGTGTGTATGTGAGAGAGAGAGAGAGAGAGAGAGAGAGAGAGAGAGAGAGAGAGAGAGAGAGATCTTGTTGGTTGGGTGTTGACCAACCAGATTACAGCATCTCAGATTCCCTCTAGATGTTTGCTTTCCGTATGCCCGCTCTTCTCCACCCTCCGTCGCCAGCCTCTCTCTCTCTTTCTCTCTCTCTCTCTCTCTCTCTCTCTCTCTCTCTTTCTCTTCATGTTTTTTCACTTCTTCCTGATATTTTACTCCTCTCCTCCTCCTCCTCCTCCTCCTACTCCTCCTCCTCCTCCTACTCTTCCTCCCTTCCAAGGTTTATCACATTAACTCAACCAAGTCCATTACAGTGAGTGAGGAGGAAGTCTGCTGCTCTATGTTGCGGCGTGTCAGTGATGGAGGGAAGGAAGGAGGGAGGGAGGGAGGGAGGGAGGGAGGGTGGGAGGAAGTGAGAGAGTAAGGAAGGGAAGGACGAAGGAGGTCCACTAACGACAACCTCAATTGACGACGACCTTTACGAACGACGACCTCCACTGACAAATTGGTCATTACGCTTTACTTATGGTCGTTCCGTCGTGTTGTAAACAGAACCGATAACGTCGTGTTTACTTGGGGGGTAACAAATAAAGAATTGGACACACACACACACACACACACACGCACACGCACACGCACACGCACACACACACACACACGCACACACGCACACACACACACACACACACACACACCTCCAAAACATACAAATAAAACGTGAAAGGTTTAGTGGATTTGTATCAGACTTGGTAAGAGTTTGACCTGGTAAAAATAATAAAAAAAAAGGAAGAATAAGAAAGAAATAAAGAAGAAGTAAAAATAAAGAAGAAAAGGAAAAGAAGAAATAAAGAAGAAGTAAAAAAAGATGAAGAAGAAGGAAAAGAAAAAAGAGAAAAAAAGAAAAAAAAAGAAGATAGAGAAATATAAAAGAAATAAATGAAGAAGAAGAAGAAGTAGCAAAATAAATAAGAAGAAAGAGAAGACAAAGAAACAAAGAAGAATAAGAAACATTCATACATATATTTATTCTTCCTTAAATAGAACGTGTCACAAAAACTTTAACCCAGGAGTCGAGAGGAGGTTCACTTTGTAGTTGGATAATTAAAGAGCCTAAACTTTATCCTCTCCTCCGAGTCTTACGAAGTCATTACGTTATTAACCCTTAAGTGTAATTAGCTTTGTTAGGTCAACTTCAGCAGGTTATAGTTGATGTTATTTAGTTGTTGTTGTTGTTGTTGTAGTTAGTAGTAGTAATTATTATTATTTTTGTTGTTATTGTTATTGTTATTGTTGTTAAAATTGTTATTGTTTTTGTTATTGTTGTTGTTACCATAATTTCGTTTCTCGTCATCATCTTCCAAAACCATTAACCTACCCATAGTTAATTTTATAACCTCGGAGCAATAACCCGTCAAGCTACTCGTAATTTATTTCTCCTGTTACATAAATAAGAGAAATACAACATCCAGTAATAAATAAATTAAGTAATACATAAATTAATAAATCAATCAATAATTAATACTATCTCCCGTGTTTGGTCAGGTGATAAGGCCTCAATGAGTACACCTAACAGAGACACCCAAATAGGTCTACTTATAGGGGAAAATTATTGAGTCACCTGAGGATTATTGATTATCCTCCTATGGTTTATTTTACCCTAACGTTACCTGGTGGGGTTAGGTTAGGTTAGGTTTGGTTAGGTTAATTCTATTTACTGGTGTCTTGTCTTTATGGTTCCTTTTATTACCTTAATTTATGGCTTTATGGTCCCGTTAACCTTGATGAGGCTATTGTCTCCTAAAAAAGCGTCAACACACACACACACACACACACACACACACACACACACACACACACACACACACACACACACACACATACATACATACATACCAAGTTACATGAAACTCCTCACAATACTAAGTTACAGGTTCGAGTACTTCAACAACTCCTGCACACACACTCACTGTTTACACTCACGAGAGAGAGAGAGAGAGAGAGAGAGAGAGAGAGAGAGAGAGAGAGAGAGAGAGAGAGAGAGAGGAGTAACAGCAGAAAGAATAATAAGACTCAATACTAAAGCGAAACATAGCTAAAAATTGAAGCATAAGCTCACAACAATTAATCTTACTAGAACCACAAAATACCTTCACGTGTTAGATGTAATAATATTATATCATGAACTTTTTTTTACTGCTTCTACAATGTACTTAAGCCTATCAACATCTGTTTTTAAATTATCAAATGACTTCAGTCAATGATTCTATTTCATTTAGATGGACCAAATTTTTTCCTATTAAATTCATTAGTGTGTTTTAATATGTAGAAAACACGAAAACAAATATAATTTCTTCTTAATGGTATTTTCTCCTCTCACAGGTGATGTAAGTACCGTAAATATTTCTAAATATTTATTACAAACAACAACACAAATTAATTAAAAAAAAATTGCAACAATGAAACTGACTTTAGTATCTACAGAGTACAACAGTGAGACGCGACAAACTAATACCACACCAAATATTAATGGTTATAATTTTAGAATACAATACGAACAGTGGAGGTGAATGGAACAAATTGTCTCTTAAGTTCAGGTCTTTAGCGTCTCCTTAACGTATCAATACTGTAAGCGTTGATAATGAATTCAGGTTCATACACAATTTCACGATAGAATCATCACTAAATAAATACTGGAGGAAATTGTAACTATTTCAGGGTAGCATTATCAATAAAAATCGTCATGTCAATACTGGAGGCGACTGGTGGGTATGGCAACAGTGTCTGTGTATGTCTTATGACTAATCACATATAAATAATGGAGGCGACTGGTTAATGGCCAGACACGGCAACACACTCTTATATTAACCCCTTAACTAGAAGCTAAATAAGTAATCCGAGAGGGACAATATCCAAGACGTTACTATCATCATCGTCCCTTGGCTCCCTTCTGCGCCCTCTACGGGTTTGTCGCTGTTGTCTCTGCCACGCCGGGCGGGTTTTCTCCTGCAGGGATTGCATGGCCCCCGAGAGATAATCCAGGTGCTGGTATTCGTTGTTCTGGCTGAAGTAGGCGATGACGATGGCCAGGGAGTAGCGAGCGTCACAGAGACTCACGTTCCCCAACTCCTCAAACACGCACTCAGAGTTCTCCAGCAAGTACCTGAAGGTGAGGGGCAGAGAGGAGGGAAGGTGAGTTGTCGTGGAAGGGCGTCTTGGGGGATAAAGGGATTTGATTTTATTTGAGAGAGAGAGAGAGAGAGAGAGAGAGAGAGAGAGAGAGAGAGAGAGAGAGAGAGAGAGAATTTCTCCTAATTTAAATACAATTAAGGTACACAGGTAAGCCTTGAGTCAACAGTCTAATGCTCAATACACTCAGGTTCACTTCAACACACACACATTAATTTGGGTTCAACATAGTCACCCTCTTTACAACTGGTTTCCACGTTGATATAATTACAAGTGACGTAGTTTAGAAGTTAGTTGTATAAGGGTTATTTTATGTGGCAGTTAAATGAAGCTTGACATCATTAGCATTAGTAGATTAACACCTTTAATACTCTAGTTACGGTCTATAAAGCTTAGCTCATCAATAATGGTTAATGTTTGGCGTTATTCCTTAACAGCTCTCAGTTCATCTGTGGCTATTTCATCATGGTGAAATTCTTAGATTAATACTACTTTATAGGAGGCAGTTCAGTGTTGATGATTGACTTTAAATTTTGTTGTTTACACGACTGAAATATTGCGTTATTTCGTACCTCTGATGTTGAGAGCGAAATAATGCATCACTAATTGTTATCAATTATGTGCTAGGTAAGCAGTATTTTAAAACTGCGGTGGTTGGGCTGTATTTTAGTGAAATCAAATTATATTTAGTTCAATATATTTTGTGAGAGCAATTAAAATAAATAATACTATTAATGCAAACTCGTATACTTTTAGAATTATCCTCAAATAATGCAGTGTTATTAAGCAAACTCTGGCATACTTTAATTCTAAAGCTAGCCCTAAAAATACACGTTTTCTATGATTTAAATTAATATATAAGGTTCCCCTAAAATATTGTACATTTTCTTATACGTAAGGTCAAGGTTGAGGGCTGACTTAAGCATTGATCAGAACCGTACTAGGCCTTGTAAGTGACCCAACAAATTCTGTTAGATTAAGCAAGAACTATTTTGTTTTATTATCACAAATAAGGGTAAGGGTGGAGGACACGGTTATCAGTAGAAGTGAATTCTGGAATTTAACCAACATTTCTGGAGATACAATTTGTAAATCGCAATACTAAGCACAAAAATGGAAACGGCAATGCACAGAGCCTCACAGAACCTGACCTAGCCCCCCTCCCCTTCCTGTGCATATTAAGCAGTAAAACTTACTTGGATATTTAATACTAATGAAAGCAAATTTCTTGAAACAGCTTTGTGTAATTTTACGTTTATCGATTCTTGCACCGAAACACGCATTTCTCTTCACTGTCAGTTCTCTGCCGTATTTTGAACACTTGCACGTTCTGCCAACTAGTTCATGTAGACAGATGAACTCTTGGAGACGGTCTTCATCCTCCACAGGTACGGATAACATGTGAAACAATAAAGAACAATCCGTTCAAGACCCCCCATAACTACGCACTTAAATTCAAGATAGTGGGCTTGTCTTGCCTCTGCCTCAAGAGTCTGTCCCCCTGGGGAAGTACAATACATATAGGAACACAAAGTTCACTAATGCACCAATAATATTCCCAACTATATGTTTCTCATCACTGATACATAAAACGGGTTTAATAATCTAATGCGCCAAAAAGAAAAGAAAATTAAGGGATTTACGCACCAGATCGACTTATGAATCTGAAAACTGAAGAGTAAAACATGAAAAAAATTACAATCAATCCAATATATGCGGTAATAAAACCCCCGATATGAGGCTATGTCGTTTATTTACAATTTAAAGGAGGTAAACAAACCGCGTCACGGGAGATCTATCGCCGGACTGTTTACGGTAGATAATAATTTTTTTGGCGTACACCGCGTAGACATAAAATTATTGTTATATGATAGGTTTATCTGAGCTTTTTACCCCGCCATTTCCTTCATCCTCCATGTCCTGGCCACTACAGGTGATTTATGATCGTCGATAGAGGAAAACGAAAAAAAAAGTTATCGCATTGTTTTTATTAGTTAATATCACCCAAAGAACAGCTGTGGAAAATATGAACGAATTATATAAACCCGTTCAGGTGCTGACCGTTTGCTTCACTTTTACCCATATAAGTACTAAGGCTAATATCGAAATTCTGAAGCGACTGAAAAGCAAATCATCGAGAATTTTTAACGTTTGGTTTGGTTACATACACAAATTAATTTATCAGCATATTTACAAAGACTCGTACATGCACAACTTAGTTCTGAGAGGAGCAGGTTGACAGGACTCAGTGATGTGACGGTCGGTAGGTAGAACACTCATAGATGTCCTGCATCCACATTTTATAAGTGAGAAAGACCCAATAGTAACCAATGGGTGTGAATGACTATTTTACAACTATTTATGAGAAAAAAAGATCATGCAATAATACAGCTTCATCTTTCCGTCTCTGGACTTGTTTCAGCTGCATACTTCAGTCTTATGGCTTCTCCCACTTATCCTGTTCAGCAAATAGGTCTTGCAAAACACCATATAGGACTTGCGTGTTGGCTGGGCGGAGAGTAATGTTGTGTTGTCTGCTCGGTCTGCTCGGTCTCCTCTGGTTCCTCCGGTTGTCTCTCTTCTCATTTTTCCTCCTATTCTTCTTCTTTGACTTTTGGCCTTTCTTATTGCGATTCTTATTTTTGCGTCTCCCTTGTCTTGGCTGGTCTTCCTCGAAATCTCTCAAATGATTTTGGTTGGAGTCTGATGGAGACCTTCTAGGAACCTCAGCAGATTCAGTGTCTGTAGGGGGGTTCTCATCGTTCTCATCTTCCATCAGACCAGGTTCAGTGGGTTCTGGAACCATTAGGATAGGTTCAGTTGGTTGCGGCAAACTAGGTGGAGATTCAGTGGGTACTGCAGTGGGTACTACCATAGCACGGCTGTCTTTACCACTAACTGGCAGACGCGAATTGAGGTCGTCTGACGGACCCACTCTCTCTCTGTTAGGTTGTGCTGTGGAAGGTACAGTGGTAGTTCCCTCAATAGATTCTTCGAAATTATGATGGCTCGGTGTCCATCCGTCCAGAGTCGTCTCTGGGTCAGGTCGAACCATGATGAATCGGGCCAAGTTGGAGACGGGGCTGTGGAAGACAGGACTTTAGCTGATCAATTAATATCTACTGTTTATGGCAGTCACCTTACAAGTAGAAGATGGCGGGTTGCGGTGTTAACAAAGACTTGCTTATTTTCACCCAAACTTTTAAAAGTCAATACTATACGAATGAAAATGACTACTCATTTTTAGATATCATAAGATTAGGACATATTTCATAGGGGTTTTATATTATAAGGTAAAACTCTCGTAAGTATTAAGGAAATGATGTAAGATCTTGTTTTTAGTTTATATTTTGAGGCACAGGACAGCCTTTAAGAGTAAAACCCGATTATTTAAACAGTGTAGGAAGTAAGAAGTATACAGATTATTAATGAATAAGTACAGTGTCCTGCAGCCTGCGGTCAACCCACCTAACATTGCCACTGTCATCGATGGCCCTAAGCGCCGCGTAGTAAAGTTTATTATACTGCAGCGGCCCGACCAGGGGCACGGTCACGTTCACCTCCGTCCCCGCCACCTGGTAGACCCCCGCACTCACCAGGAGCTCCGATACCTCCAGCAGGGTCTCCTCTGGGGCCAGGTCAAAGCGGTACTCTCGGAGGTCACTTATGCTGTCACTCATACGAATGACGTAGCTAGAGGCTGAACCAGGTCATTTGGGTTAGGGTGAAAATCTTGGTCAGTATTTATCTAAGTCTAGATTTATAATTATACCCACAAGTGTTACGTTGAATCTTCACCCCCCCTATGTCATGTGATGAACAAAATAGGAATAAGATTATTTATTAATAATATTTATTTTTTCCATATTACTTGGCCTCTGTAGTGTGCCCGGACAAACAGGGGTGTGGACTATTTTTTATTATTCTTATCCCTTATTTACTTTTATGTTTCCCTTACCTGTACCGAAGTCAAGGTCGTCCCCAGGTGTTGTCCAGGTAATGGTGATGGTGTGAGGGTCAAGGGGAGCGGCACGGAGGTCCCTGACGGCCACCGGCGGTAGCACATCAGTGTTAACTGATGGCACGTCTATCACCTGTAGGGTGCCACACACACACACACACACACATGCACACACACACACACACACACACACACATGCACACACACACACACACACACACACACACACACAAGAAGAGAAATAATAAAATAACATTAAAAAGGAAGAAATAGTCACATCAATGGAAAAATAATATCATAAGCAACAAAAACATCGACTTGGCACTATTTGGCACTGACCTTGACGGAGCCAGCGGAGGCGACTCTACTGAGGCCGTTTATGTTGATGGCGTTGGTGAGGTCGAGAGGCACATAACTCCCACAGCACCTGTCAGGCATTTCCACGGTGTTGGTCTGCACCTGACAGTAACCAAACAACCAGTTAGTCAGTCAAAAATCAATGATTTTTCATTTATTTATCAATCAATCAGTCATTGAATCAATGAACCTGTTTCTCCATCAATGAATCAATCAATCCAATAAATAATCAATTAGTCAGTCAATCATCCAGTAAAATAATCAATCATAGTTAACTAATCAAGTAGTGACTCAACCAACCAATCAATCAATTAATAAATTAATAAATTAATCAATTAATCAATCCTCCATCTGTAGCGATCGTTTCTCCCATCGTTCAACACCGCGGAAACAGAAATTACTTTAACTATAACATCAAGACACAACATCAACATCAGCAATATTACGTTATGTGTTGCTATGGTCAACAAAGAATCTATCTTATCATCGGCAGGCCAGTGGTGACAGTACGCGCCAGTCTGTTGTAGTTACCCTTCAAAATATCTCCATCTTCTACAGTAAACAGACTGGCTAACTGACTGCCATTTACTCTCTGTGACAGCACGTTGGTCATGTCATGTTATTTAATGGCAGCCTCCGGAAATCTTGGTTCAGTTACAAACATCTTACCCGTTGACATTTGACAATCACGGGGTCATGTTTCGCCTCCTCACGCTTCAGCTGTAAAAGACTCGGCCGGAGATGAGACAAGCGAGAGCAATATTGTTGCAGGTGCGCTAAGCTGCATCGGATGGCCAAAAAAATACAGTAGTGATTTTTTTGTTTACGAAGCTAGTTTATAATTACTTGCTTGAGATCATCAGTAATTAACTCTGCCTGCTGATATTTAACCCCTGAAAACAAACTTTCCACGTAAAAATACTTAAAGTAATAAAACATCGTTCTGAATACTCGCGTGAAGCTGATAACATCAACAAGATAACTTCAGTAAGCTCTTACATGACGAAGACCTTATAGTGGATGACGTAATTCACGAACAAGATATTTCAAACTAAATCCAAAGTAGATTTAGTAATAGATTTAGATACTTTGGTATAATAATTAGGGATGAAGGGATAATAATAGAAATATTCATGGGCAAAATTGAGAGTAGGAGGGTCAGAGGAAGGCAGATACTGGGATGGATGAATGAAATTAAAAAATGGATCCCAAGAGAGATACAAAACGGAGGATTAGTAAAAACAGCCAGAGAACGTTTAGAGTGGAGGACTGTGGTCGCCAACCCTAATATATGAGGACAGTACTCTGATTGATTGAATGAACACATACACACACACACATGCATTTTAATTGCACTAAAACTGCTACGGTTACTAAAAGAAATTTACATTATTTGATACAGCGCGACTATCCCTTAGTAGTCCACCCGCACTCCACAACAAATTTCTGGTCTTTATCTTCAAAGCTGTAAAATATTTATTAATTTCCACAGTTTTGAAGATAAGAGAGATAAAATTTGGTGTGTATGGCCTACCCTCCACCAGGGCAACCCAACTAGTACACACACACTTACTGCATAGTCTTCGGGAGAGATCTGTCCTGAATTATGCAGGTCTGGGGATGTGTGGGGGTCGGTTGGCGTCGACCCTGAACCATTACTTCGGGCTATTGAGTCCTGGGTTGTGTCCCGCACAGTGAGGGGCTCTTCAAGTTGTCTCAGTGAATAATCGTTTACTGAGTAGCCCCTAGAATTATGATCACGGGCAACATGGTGGTTAGTCCTCAGCGAGTTACTTAAATCTGTCGTCTGGTCGTCTCTACCGTTTCTGAAATCAACATTGACACCTAAACTTCCAGATGTCCTGGAATAGTCACTTCTATGATCAGGAGCGGGTGAATCTGATGGAAAACTCCTTGTTGTGGCAGAATTCCCCGTGCTATAGCTGAGGCGTCCATGCTGATGTCGTGGTAAAGAGGAGCTCATCGGCGACACTTGTGAGTTCAGTCGTCGGTAGTATCTCGCTGCAGGGTTTGGACGATAGATACTGACGTCGATGTAGGCTGTTGTGGAATGGCTTCTGGTTCTTTCAGATGCTTCAGGATGAATTTTTCTCTTTGGTGATGCTTCTGACCTTAATGTGCCATAGTTACTAAAAAGGTCGTTGTAGTAGAGGTTACGTCTTGTAGGTAAGTGACCACGTGTCTTGCTATCTTTCGCTGAATTTATTTTATTTATTCTGAAATCTCTGGCTGGGTCTGTGTCTCTGCGGGTATATTGTGGTCTAGATGAGCCTGTTGTGAAGCGGTGCCTTGCCTCATATGGTCGATATTGTGTAGCTGGGACACCATCCTGCAAGATTATGATATCAATATTATCGCATTTATTTTTTTGCAAAGTTCCCAAACAATTTTTTTCAGGCTTAATAAATGTTATATTATTCACACAAGAAAAAAATGAGGCACTCACTCACCTCCAGACACACTCACTCACCTCCAGATACACTCACTCACCTCCAGACACACCCACTCACCTCCAGACACACCCACTCACCTCCAGACACACCCACTCACCTCCAGACACACCCACTCACCTCCAGACACACTCACTCACCTCCAGACACACTCACTCACCTCCAGACACACTCACTCACCTCCAGACACACTCACTCACCTCCAGACACACTCACTCACCTCCAGACACACTCACTCACCTCCAGACACACTCACTCACCTCCAGACACACTCACTCACCTCCAGACACACTCACTCACGGACAAACCCTTACCTCTCTCCATGAGTCAATAGTTCGAGAGTATCCAGCCGCGCCCGCCACGTCGACACCCACCACAGTAGCCAGCACCCACGCCCACACCTGTACTTCCACCTTCATGTTCCTCTCTGCTGAACAATTGTCTCGTGAAATTACTACAAATCTAACGACAACTTCCCTCCCTGTTATATGTTCAATGGTAGTGTTGTGAGGCTTCAAACAGCTAATGGGTAGTTTAAATATTATTTATATATATTTTTTTAGCATAGTTAAAGTAATAAAGTAATAACGATTAATACAGTAACTACATTGCACAGGCGTCCTACATGGTAACTCCCTATATTGTCAAGTAAATCTAATTTAGTTATACATTAAATAATATAGTACATTAGCGCTATATAATTTATTTTCACTTTAAGAAAATACCTATTTTTGATTCTAACTATTATAAATATTTTTTGAATATGGCGATAAATTATGTCCTTAATATCCCTTAGGAAACATAAATACAGAAAATAATAATAGTAGTACAGAAACGAGTCATGGCAATATCTGTGAACACGAACTAAGCAGCTCCAAGAGGAACACCCGGAACCTGATCTGGTTGACACCAAGGACACACGATCGACCCTCGCCACGAAACAGAACTATCGCTTGACTGGTTCCTAATCTTTTAATGAGGGAAGGGAGGGAGGGTCAGATCTCTGCCTTGGGTCATGGGTTACTGATACTATGCGGCCTTAGGTGGTCACTGACACTATGTGGGGGTAAGTACATCTTGTCACTAACAACTTGCACCACAAATCCTAAGTGAGAGATGAACATTGATGGGGGAAATTTCTTTGAATTTATTTGTAGTATTTTGTTTTAACTCTTCGTCGTGTTGTTTGGGAAGCAAATTAAAAAAAAATCACGTTCTAGACTGTTAAATTATTATTATTATTAGATACAGCTAACGAAACACTAGAACATCACCTTAATATATAAAGAATCTTGTCTGCATCTTTTTCGTGACAAAGATTACATAACTTTTCAATCCCAATGAAAACTAATATGAAGAACGAGACAATGGCTGGGTTAAAACATCTATCAGTCAGGTCAAGAACAGCGGGTTTTGTGCTGACTGAACGCTGACAATATTATAGCGTTCATTACTTTATCTATGACTACGTGTGTGTGTGTGTGTGTGTGTGTGTGTGTGTGTTATTGTAAGGTTGTAGCTGTGTTTGTGTTATGACTGGCCGGCGAGGCTTATGAAGTTACACACACACACACACACACACGTAAAAACCAAGCACGGTATTAAACTAACCACAAGTAGCCTTAGTTATATTATACTCAGGAAAGTCTAATATGTTTCTCTAGTTTCATATTGAGTTACTTGTTTAATAGGTAAGTTTTATTTGATGTCTTTTTAAGTGAGTTTTATGTTTCTGATGTGTTAAGTGGGTGAGTCATCAGTGGGCTAAGGTGCAGCGTTGTTATTGTTTGCTGTTGCTAATGTTTGTTGTTGTTTTTGTTGTTGTTTGCTGTTAGTAGTTTTTGTTTTGTTGTTTGTTGGTGTTTTAATTATAATATCTATTGTTTTTGTTGCTATTTTTGTTCATGTAGTTGTAATAATTGTAGTTTTTGTCACTCTTGTTGTTGTAGTTGTAATAATTGTAGTTTTTGTTGTTGCTGTTGTTTTTGTAGTTGTAATAATTGTAGTTTTTTTCAGTCACTGTTGTTGTTGTTGAAGTTGTAACAATTGTAGTTTTTGTTACTGTTTTTGTATTTGTAATTATTGTAGTTGTTGTTGTTGCAGTTTTAGTACACATAGGACCGTCTATAAACACTGTTCATTGAATCTTAACTTCTTCATCTCAAATGTCAAAATCATCAGCTAGAAAAAAAAATTCGAGTAAAAAAAATTACTAAGATGAAAAAAAGAAATCACCGAGAAAAAACAACTCAATTACTTCAAATGAATTAACACTATTTTGTTTTTTCATATTGAAGTAATTGTTATCAATGTATGTATTTTTCTATATATATCTATATATCTTTTGCATATACATCAAGCCTATCTGTCTGCCTGTCACTATCATTTTGTCTATGGCAGTGATATGAAATAGTATATAATTATGTAATCCAGAAAATATCATATAAAACGAAATTTATCGCCCAATACGCCATCTACATCTACAGCGTCGATATCAATTTGGCGACAATATGTATTTACGTCATTTAAAACGTAATCTAAGCGGATGTAAAGCCTGTCTATACAGTAATAGCGAACGAATGAAACATACTGTAAATTAATATAGTTACCCACAATTAACCGTATCTTGATACCGTTTTTTCTCATCCTAAATCTACACCGTTTCATTAACCACAGACTATCTTGTTACTAGGCACAACACGGTAAATTTTGGCATAATTCTCAACCCAAAGTTTATCATGTGGATCTTGTTACATGTTGACCAAAACTGCTAGGTTTAGTGGAAACAGACACAGATAAACAGACCGGAAAGCAGTTACGGAAAGAGGTAAGTCTGCAGATAAATAAGAAAAATAGATAAATAACACCTGTAAATAGATAAATAAATAATTAACAATTAAAAACAGTAAAAAAGTCTTGATATATAAAACCAAACTTGTATAATCAACTTCCACGCATTTTGTTGTTTCTAATGCGTTTTGTACGTTCACATCACTTGGTGGAGGTCGCTCTGGCAGTTTGTTGTCACTTGTGGAGGAGTTTCAAACAATTTTAGAGTTTCAGTTCGAAATTCGGTTGTCACAAAACATCGCTTTCACAACTTAATGTAATGCAGTCTTTAATCAAAATGAGATAACATCACAAGAAAAACGAACAAAAATATATGATTTATGTCCAGAATACACAATAATAATGATAATAATACGAGGTACTTCCAGGAGCTCACATTTCGAAATATATGTAACACTGTGTAATAATACACTGTCTTCACTCTGGCCAGAACGTTCATTAGTCAATTATGATAATCTACAAATTCGAAAGTAATTTCTATCATAACACAAGATACCTGATTGCTAACTCACTCTACATCAACACATCAAATTGCTGTTGTATTTTCATCAGATATCACAAATTTAGTACAAAAGATTAATTAACACTCTCACAAAGTCGCCACTAATCGTTCACAATAAATTATTTTGCAGTTGCACATTATAAATATCGTATCGTATCACATATATTTAATTCTCTTGTGTGTTGTTTCCTGAACATAGTAAAGAGCTTATTGCTATATGTACTTGATAAGTCCTTCAGTTATGATAGCGTTGACACCTGTGTTGTTAGGTGCCGAGAGGGAGGACACAGCGGAGTGGTCCACCCAGGGCAGCCGTCACTACCTCAGTGGTGGGTGGAGGAGCCCGGCTGGATATGCTGACCCGTCTAGTGACGTCATGTGTTGCTCTAGTCTCTGTGGCCCCCTCTCCCCCCCACCTCCTCTTGCTCATTGCCCTGTACTCAATCTTCCCCCATCCCTCTCCTTCCCACTGCCCCATACCCATTCTTCCCATGCCCCTCTCCATCTCACTGTCCTGTACCCAGCTTTCCATCTTAATCCTTCTAATTGCCCACGAACTATATCGCCCCCTATTACTTATTGTATCTTGAACTTTGTAATTACTACATTGAATCAGGGGTGCTTGAGGACATTCTTGCGGTTTATCCCAAATTTGCTAGCCCACACTGATTAGTCTTCAACTAGAATATGACGTCCAATGTATGTGAACCACTGACCTATATATACTGCTAATGAATGTGATGTATTTCTTTGTGTACGAACCTCTGTCCTGCATGGCAGTGAACAGTGACATTACCCACATGAATCTGACCTCTATATATATAGTTGTTAATGAATATGTTGTATTTCTTTGTGTATGATCCTCTGTCTTGCGTGGCATTGAGAAGTGATACCACCCTCAGTGTCAAGACCTGACTGAATTACTCAGAATAGGCAAACTGTACTACAAGATTTGTCAATAAATTTTTTAAACTAAAAAAAAAAAAAATACTTTTCTACTGACCACAGCCCTGTACCCCTCCTCGTTCCGCTCTACTCGCACTTCCAGCTCACAGTTTCACTCACCATATTTTCTCCCCGTTTTAACTCTGCCTTGTCCATCCACACCCTGTATTGTGAGTCTCCCTGTTACACCGTGGTCCACACTTACCCATTCCCTTTCCCGTCCCGGTCTTGGCTTCTTCCTTCTGTCACATTACTGCCCCTGTCCAACCCTTACCCTGCCTCAACTCTTGCCCTTTCCCTTCTCCGCTGGTTTCCCCATCTTGTCCCTCTCCCGCTGGCATCTCGCCCCACCCTGCCCCGCCTGGCCCCGCCCCGACTTAGCCTGCCCTTTGAGATCTCGTCCTCCACCTTCGCCGAACTGGGACCTTGACGTCACCCTTTCTTGCGTCTCCTGTACTCTTGTTTTGTTTTCATTCTTCATCACCGCACGTTAGTAATATCCGCTCCTCCTCTCCATCTTTCATCTCGTCTCCTTTCTCCCCAGACATCTTCCTACAGTGTCCTGGGTCTTGGTTGTTTGTTTCTTTGTCTCGTGGCACCGCAGACATTCCTCTTACGAAATCACACAAGAAACAAAGTCCAAGTTCACTTGCACTCGCCGACCAGTCTGTGTCTCAGTCCGATATGTTTCTCACTGAAAAATGTTTACTATTTTCGCTCACTTCTTTTTCTCCTCCTATTCACAACATTCCTCTGCTCAGTATTTTTGACGCTCATATAACCAGACAAATATTAATTGCATCTTAGTTTTCGAATTCTTTTTCCTTTGACACTAAAAGCAGACTCAAAACTTTATGCTGAAAATGCATCTCAAAGCCAAGGTGTAGAATCAGGTATAATATGGTTAGGTCTAGGACAACTCTGGGTGGTGTAAGAATGTATCATAAATCACGGGAAGCTTTATGACAAAATATCAGAAGTGTTATGAAACGCCTTCACCCAACACACAACATGAGACCATACAGGACACGAGAAGTGAGAGTAAACTACACACAGAGAGGGAGATGTGGTCCACTCTTAACAGATCAGGGGCTCAGATTATCAGGGGTCCGTGGGATGGATGTTATGCCTAACTGAAGATTGAAGAATGCACTTAACTGGTCGACTTAGGTTAAGACACAATACTAACGCCCACAAATAGCATGGAAATAAACGCTAATACTTTACCACAGCTTAGAGTCAGTTAGGAGACAATATTAACGTACAAAATACTTTCAAAGTTTCTCAGCCTCAATATTACCTTCAAACTGATGTTAAGTGAACGCATTTACCTAATTCAGAATATTACTGTTATTTTGATGCTATTTTTAGGCATTAGCTTTGTCCTTTAACTTAAGTCAATCAGCTAAGTGTATTCTTGCATCATCAGTTACGAGAGATATTCATTCCCCGAACCTTGAGAATCCGAGTTCAGAGCACGCTATGATGAGGTAACTTTATAGTGACATTCTCTGGGAGGTAAATCATCGTGTGCACAGACAACAACGTGAGACACTGAGAGGTAACTGAACACACTCGACTCCTGTCCTCATGTTATGAACACTGACGAGGTCAAATATATGAACACGAGCAAGTTTACCCGATGAAGTCTTGACCTCATTCTTTACATTGCTCAGGAATTTAGACACAAGGAGGTAAGCGATACGTTCTGCTTCTTTAGCTTGGTTGAAGAGAGATAGAGAGATTACTAGTTGTGGGTGAAAGGTCATTCTCATATAGATTAAGTGGTTTCTTCTAAGAGCTGTTGTATTTAATGAAGGTGGGGCGTATTATCTCAAGTCTGTCTCGGTTACCATTCACCTTATTTGTCTCTTGTTTCCTGATTCTTTCTCCTGTAACCATTTCTTTCTCCCTTCTACCATACGAACCTATTCCGCAACCCGCATCCATCCTTCTATATTTAGGGGTGGAAATCATCGTTTTCTACCACTACCACTAACCCTACCACTACCAACCCCACCACTACCATCACTACCACTACCCCTATCATCACCATCACGTCACGAGTTTGTTGTTTTCTCGTATCAGCTGTTGGTGTTGGCCACAGCTGAGAAGTGTCAACAAACAACCACCCGAGCCCCACCACACCGTCGACTGCGTAGTGATTAATGTACACCTTCCAACACAGCCTTAGAGAGTGTCATGTTAGCATCGATTACCTCTTGCTTGTGGTTTGTAGATTGTCCACGAAGATTGATGACAGTGCTAACCAGGGCAAGATGTTGAGGCTCATTGATGTGTCTGAGTGTCTTTTGGTGGTTCCATTTGCTTCGGTGATCTCCTGACGGGGGGTTCTGGGGAGTTGAAGGAGGGAAGAGAAAGATTGTATCGCGGTCTCTTGGTTCACTGCTGCCACGTGCAGTCACTTAACCTCCTCACTCCCGCCTTCCTCTCTCTTCGTTCCCACCTCCACCTTCCTCCATTGCCGCTTTCCCCTCCCTCCGTTCTCGCCATCCCGCCTTGCACTCTCTTCATTCCCGCTTTCTTCTCCCTCCGTTATCCGCCTTCCCCTCCCTTCGTTCCCGCCTTACCCTCCCTCCTTTCCTCCCCTCCTCCTCCCTGCTCTCACTCTCCTTTTCCAGTTTCCTACCCACTTCCTCCCCCCTGTCCTCTTCCTCCTCCTTTCCCCTGCCCAAACTCTCCTCCTTGTCCTCAATTTTGTCTTCCTTCTCCATGTCCTCATCATCCTTTCCTTCTCACTACCCTGTTTCTCCTCCATTCCTTCTATCTGTCCTGTCCTTCCTCATTTTCCTTTTTTCTGTCCTGTCCCTACTCCTTTTCCTTCCCTCTCTCCCCCTTCCTCCTTCCTTTCTTTTCTTAACCCCTTAGTTTTGCGGTTTATAGAAGTTCTTTCACCGCTACAAAGATCTCAATACGTGTTTGTTGTTTCACGTCTTCATTAAGGTCTTTGCAGAACGAATCGTGACACAGGTGTGAGTTTTTGTAGTGATATTTCGTACTGTCTCCTCCTTGAAGCCTAGTATGGAGAGACATAGGTACAGAAAGAGGTACAACAAATACACAAACATAATTCTGACTCACATCATCTCATACACACAGGAAATAGTGAGACATAATCTCTCTCATTCACACCAACCACATCACTAAGTAGTCTCTGTGATAAGGCCAACCTTCACCTCGACCCGCCATGAGAAATTCAAGGAAGATGACACTCACTAGTTAATACTCCACCACCACAGTGTCTAGGCCACTCATAAACTCAATTAGTATTCTAGGAAAACTTACTAAACACTTTACTGAGTATTGGCGGGTTTTATAAGTAGTGTTAATCAAGTAATTATCAAAAGTGGATCTTATAATAGCAGTTCATAAGTGTACAAGACACCCATGAGCTTTAGACTTAATTCCTTGTCATCATTTACGTTACCACATGTTGCACTGAGAGGGTGTGGTAGGGTGTTACAGTGGTCAAGTTACAGGGTGGGGTAGGTTGTTATAGTGGTTATGTTACAGGGTGTGGTAGGCGGTTAGATTGGTCACAGTAACAATGGTGTGGCAGGCTGTTACAGTGGTCACAGCAACAATGGTGTGGTGGGCTGTTACAGTGGTCACAGTTACAGGGTGTGACAAGTTATTACGGCGTTATAGAACCGTGTGTTACGTTTATGAAGTCGCGAGTGATGGGTTGTGTTACAGGAGCTGTCTTAATACAGTACTTGATGCTACTTAATGCTACTTTATGCTACTTACTTGATGCTACTTGATGCTACTTAATGCTACGTGATGCTACTTAATGCTACTTGATGCTACTTAATGCTACTTGATGCTACTTAATGCTACTTAATGCTTCCTAATGCTACTTGATGCTACTTAATGCTACTTACTTGATGCTACTTGATGCTACTTAATGCTACTTGATGCTACTTACTTGATGCTACTTAATGCTATTTAATGCTTCCTAATGCTATTTAATGATACTTAATGCTACTTGATGCTACTTGATGGTACTTGATGCAACAACACGAGACTTCGAGATTTACATTGACCAAAGGCTTGCTAAACGTGGTTACCTGGTCCATCTTGTAATTGTCTCGAGTGGGCAGGTAACCAGAGGAGGGCGGTAGTGAACGTTTGAAAACTTGAATGAGGAGACATTGTGTTTTAAGGACATTGTCGAGTCTACTGAGAGAGAGAGAGAGAGAGAGAGGTAAGGGGAGGGAGGGGGAACTGAGAGTGTGTGAGGAACAACACTTAGAATTTTTTAATAGACGCTTTTGAGTTTACTGAGAGTGATCTTCGTCTAGTTGGAGAGAGAGAGAGAGAGAGAGAGAGAGAGAGAGAGAGAGAGAGAGAGAGAGAGAGAGAGAGAGAGAGATACTGAAACTGGGGATCATATTTTAGGTAAAGATAAACCGAAATTTATTGTGATAGTGAAGACGAGACGGAGCGCCATCCCACGATCAGGGTCAAAGAGGTGAAGGTGAGGATATGTGGAGCAGGTGGGAGCTAAGTAGGGTTGTCTGAGACCTTTGGTGGGACGGATAACATCTGTATCCCTGTGTCACTATATCAAGTTGTATCTACTTTTGGCACTACAAGTAGACGTGTATCTACAGTATTGCCTCGTGCTAAATGACTCCTGTATACCTTACCATAGTAGTTGTCCCGATTAGAGTATAATTCGGGTAACAATAACACGTTAATGTATCATGTGTTTGTTTCAGTACAAGAGGACGTCTCGCGGGTGAGTCACACAAGGGGAGGGTGCGGCTTGTGGTCCCTCCTTGTTTACATGAATTACGTCATGAAGGATAAGTGCCTCTCACACTATTTGTCACGCTTGTGTTTGGAGAGCTTTATAATGGCGAGATGTGCGCCAACTTGCCTCATCACCTCGTAAATCCTGGGAATCAACGCCCACCCACCGCTTAACCCACCCATCACCCACCTCACTCATCATCTACCCCGTCCATCACCCACCCCCAAGCCCCTTTACTGCCCCCCCACCCTCCTCAGAGCCCCACCATTACTCCCTCCCTCCACACAACCACCCAATTCCCTATCGCCCATTCCCTACTGTCCAGCACACACATTCCCCTCTCTCCTTACCTCCTCTTATCCCTACTTCCACACACACACACACACATGCCAAACACCCGACCCCCACCCCCCCCCACAGCCCGCCCTACACCAACCACCCGAGCGTAAGAGTGGTGTCACTGTCCTCACCGCAGCTGTACACACACTCACACTTGGTTTATTTGGTCTGCGTTAAGCTTTGTGTATCTCCTTAATGAAAGCTTTGTCCAAGTGTGATCTCATTCTCTTCACTGTTTCGGGGTGGATGGAATTTTTATTGTTCTTTATCAACGTAAATAAATGTTTGAGTTATAGTTTGTTAAGGGAATGATTGAGTGATTCTTTGGTGTCTAGATTTAGATTAATCATTTATTTGTCTGTCTGTCTGTCTGTCCATCTTGCTCCCTCTCTGTCTATTGTTATATTTACATCTAGTTTGTGCATGTCTTAGTTTTTTAATGTACTAATATAATACAATACACACACACACATATACAAACACATACACACACACACACTGTACTAGCGTTAACGAAGCGAGAGAAAATTTGAACTCTGAGTCACATCCTACATGTAGTGTCGGGCTGATCCACACCTTCTACAAGATTCCTACGATTACTTTTTTTTTACCTTAACTGTAGGCGAGGGGGGGGGGGGAGGAGGGGGGAGGGGGGGAGGGGGGAGGGGGGGAGGGGGGAGGGGGGGTGTTATCGAAGTACATTAGAGGTTTAGTGCAATTTCAGCGCCATTTTGACCACCGGTTTTGGTGTCTTAACTTGTGTCAGTCTGTTATGGATGATCTTCAGTTCAAACGATTAAAAATACATCTTACGTGTCTTTGAGAATTCGGGTCTGGTAGCTTTGGTTACTTCACCCTCTTCTGCCTAAATATTTTCAAGTCATGTGTGACTCGTGACGACCCTGGTGAATGTTTTACTACTTAAATGATATCATTATTATATGTAGTGCTTCAGGGGGGATGGAGGAGAGAGGGGGGAGAGGGGGTACTGGCTGGGGGCCCTACTTAGTATTCTAATTGTTGTTGAGTGATTATTATTATCATAATTGCTATTATCTTATGTGTCTTGTGTGCATTTATTATTATTATCGTGTGTGTGTGTGTGTGTGTGTGTGTGTGTGTGTGTGTGTGTGTGTGTGTGTGTGCGTGTGTGTGTGTGTGTGTGTAGAGAGAGACAGATATAAAGATAAAAGCATATAAACAGAACACGAAACAGACAGACAGATAACCAGAATGACGGACGGACAGACTCAGACAGTCAAAAGTAAGACGTCAACACCATCTGCCGAAGACCTGCACTTGAGTCTGTGGGGAGAAGAAAGGTGAGGGTAATGATGAGAGGAGACTAGGGGAAGAGACGAAAGAAAATGAGAGGGAGGAAGAAGGAAGGAGGGAGGAAGGGAAGGGGAAGGGGGATGAGGGGATGGCAATGGGAGGAGGAAGAAAGTATAAGGAAAGATTAAAGGAAAAAGAAATAAGAAGAGAGAGAAAGAGAAAAATAGTGGAAGGACAGGGCATGGTGAGAGGGGGTTAAATGACCTCAGGGCGACACTCGTGACCTCAGACTGTCCCTGGACGAGATAAGATCTTCTTCGTCTTAACTTCAACTTTCCATAATTTGTTGATGACATCATGGAAGTTAATGAACCCATGACGTCGTTCCACCTGGCCTAGGGTTCACGGCGGTCCAATCAACATTCTTTTCAGGTGACAATGTAAGAATGTTCTATCTACTGAATGACATTAAGCTGAAACACACATACACAGGAAGGTCCAAAAATGACGTCAATATTACACCGAGATTTTAACTTAACTCTACATTCACATAACACCAGAGAGAGAGAGAGAGAGAGAGAGAGAGAGAGAGAGAGAGAGAGAGAGAGAGAGACTGTATTTATTCTATATACTATTCTTGTCTTGACTTTGTTTCCTAACTAGTGGCGGTCAACACAGAGTCTCAGTGTAGCTTTTATGATATTTTTCTTATGCTAATTTGATGCATTAGCGAAATTTAACCAGTTTGGCGTATTCTTACATCTTTAGTTATGAGTAATATCTTTGTTAAGGAGTTCATCTGCCCCGCCACGGTACATTATGCTCGGGAAAAGGTTTATAAATACAGATATAAATATGCACTCAAGGCGAACACACAGCGAACAAGAGAAGAAACGACTGAATACGTAAAATATCCCAACAAGTATAAAGTAAGAAATATTTTCATACGCAAAATAATAAGTGTTAATATATTCAAGATAGAAACATAGAAACCAAATATTTATTCCAAGCAAGTTTACAATGGTTCAGTATATACAGTACAGTATATAGACAGCACACATACAGTATATCAATGATGGTAAACAGGAAGACATTAAAAGCAAACGGCCATATCTTAAAAGCTAAGTTATGGGCCACCACTTTCCACACAGTCCCCTAAATTTTAATCGCCATACTTAAAGCGCTTCAGGAGTAGGGGTGTGGTTGGTAGCCCTGCTTCACCCTTCCTCACTGCTCGAAGAACATTTGGTATGCCGTTTCATCACAACAAAAGCACCTGAAAGTAATGGCAGAGCGGACAATACAGAAGAGAACAAACTATATTACACTAAAGGGGCATTCCTTCTTAGCTGAGTTACTAGCGAAAGGGCGTCCTGTTCGATAAAAGCCGTGACTTAAGGTTGATATATAAGAAGAAACAAGCTTGGGAAGAGGTGGCGGAGGTCCTTAACTCAGCTGGCAGTGGACCTCCTAGAAGCCAACAGCAGCTCCTCAGGATATGGGAGCATACAAAGGGGAAGAATGTATTAAAATAATATTTACATTTACTGTAGGTTCAAATTATGGTAGTCTGATATCGCTTCATGGCTCACGAGTTTAACCAAACCTGTATAGAAAGCTCCGCACCACCACAGTTCCTTGTATTCAACATCAGTACTTTTCATCATGTTATTATAATTACACCTACAACAGATGAAATTATAATAAAGGACTTTCTTTAACATTATAGTCTCGAAGTGTTAAGATAATGTTTGAGACAGTTTCATTATAAACTGCAAGAGCGTAACCAAGCCAGCGGTTTTAATATTATTTAAGCATTATACCAACGTTTACAATGAAGACTCTACCTACTGGTGTGTTTAAACAGGACTATCTTCTATAAAAAAATATAAATAAAATATGGAGTTTGTTAAGGCCATGACCCTGCACCCCTCATATAGTATTGGAACATGCCCCAACATCAAGGGGTGTTCCCTAAAATTAAGGGCTTGAAAAACTTTTAGCATACTAATGTGGGTGAAAACTTTAGGGGTCACTAATTAGTTTTTAGATCCACTGTGACCAGACCTAACGATGTTTGTGTAGTTGTGGTTAGGTTGGAGATCATTTCGTTTCCTAAACAATAATAATTAAAGAATAAATCTGAGTTGAGTTCGTTACAGTCTGCAACGCAACACTTATAGATACATAAATATATAATTCAGCTGCCTCGTTTGTTGTAACTTAAGAACATGTTATTGGAACCCGTCAACTAAAACTACAAAAATTAACACAAATAAATCTACAAATACAAAAATTACAAAATAAACGTTAATAAAATACAAACATTTCCAAAATGTCACCACTACAAAATTATTTAAATTCCTTTATAATTACTTTGGTCTATATCACAGATTTTAGACACGAAATGTTGATAGTATATAGGCTACAATTAACGTAATATATAAACTACATTATTTTCTGTTTTCTCATATATAATCCAAAGGAAATACACATTTAATATATAATTTTTGTTAAACGACACACACATATATATATATATATATATATATATATATATATATATATATATATATATATATATATATATATATATATATATATATATGAAGAAATCACGAATATGACGCGTGGCTATCATGTGCAAGTGTGAACTTGTAAACTACGTGAGAAAAAGGAAACTTAAAATTTGCTAAAGCGTTTTGTGTATTTAATACATCTTCCGAAGTAGATTACACAAAGGTACAGAGTCAGAGAGCCCTACATATATTTAAGTCCGCATCCACAATTGTTAAAGCAGTTATGGTGGAAGAAATGGACCCAACTCAGCCAAATCCAGCATTGCCAAATCCTTTTCTTTTTAGTATTTTACCCCACATTTTCCCTCTACTTCAAAGCCCTGACCACTTTGAACAACCAATTTTGTTGGTAACTTGGGAGGTCTTATCGGTTAAGATGCTAGAAAAATATAAATTTGTGCGGAAACGCCATAAAAGAAAATCGATTTCTAATTTAAAAAGAATCCTAGTGATAAAGGTAAAAAATCCGAAATACCTATTAGCATAAAAACGAAAACTAGCCGCTAACAGGTCGATCAGTAGCGAAGATTATTAAATAAAATACACTAAAGTAAAATAATTACTATATCTTACAACCATAATATAAAGGTAAAGAAGTCCTCCCATAAGACGCTCCATTTTCTCTTATCAAAACATAGAAAACGGACGTAAATAAATAATCGTGATGAGCTTAAATGAGGGACTTAAATGACTTTGAATGAGATTAAAGGTGTTACCGTAGTATTAAAGAGACCAACCGAGTTTCATTTTAATTAAATGGTTAATAATAGCAATAACAATAATAACAAAATAATAATATAGGCCATTTGCGAGGGAAACGTCAAAGAGGAAAAGTGTCTTAGAATTGTTTGAACTATTGATTGGAAAGAAAAAATTCTCGAGATTCGGTTAATAATAATAATAATAATAATAATAATAATAATAATAATGTAGTTATATCAAGATAGTTTATGAAAGAATTTAACTTTAGCTATATAAATTTTAATAACAAAAAATTCATATAATGGAACTTTAGTAAATTTTTGCAAAATTAATATTACTTTACAGATTATTAGCAAGCAATTGATAAGAATAAATGGATTTCTGGATTATAACGAACCATTACACTGTATGTTAGTTTGGTTAGGTTAGATTAAGATAAGTTAGGTTTGGTCATAATAAATTAAGTTAGTTTAGGATAAGTTAAGATTTGGTTTGGTTGTGTTAGGTTCCACACTTCACAAGTGATGTGTTTCTATTCCATTATATCCATTTTTAGGCCAAAAAAAAACAAACACTGTTATAAGGCGCATACACATCCGGAAACCTTGTTCACAATATGTGTATGATATTACAAGTTTTTAAGTGACCTGTTAGTTCCTTAAAGTTCCCACAACGGTAACTTGTGGTAAGCCGGTACTGTTAACAATTCATCTGTGTGGGAGCCTATCATGTCATTGGCAAGATTTTATAATTAATATATTACATCCTAGGGGGCGACAAGCCTAATCACAAGACTATGTGGTTAGGCACTAATACAGTGGTACTCGTGTCTCGCAGGAACGCTATGACTCGTGATATGGGGATAATATTGATGAGATTTAAGGACAATGTAAGTTAACACCCACCAAAGCATGCATGGGTAGCGTACTAAAATTACATCTAAATTATTATAAATAAGTAAGTGGTGACGAATAGGAGTCACTACCGAGGAGTATTTCTAAGTCAGGTACACAAACACTGACACTTTTCTCGATAAGCGAGTTGACTGTAAGGTTGAAGAAACCACTAGATCAGAAAATTGTGAAGTCAGACTCTTTTGCTGTGAGAGTTCTGAACGTATGGACCAATCTGGCAGTGTTATGATGTGACCGATAAACTAAGTAAATATAATGTAAAAAAGAATAAGTAATAACACTAACCTAACTAAATTAAAAAAAAATGCTTATCATTAACTTCATCTTAACCAATACATCAACAACTTTAACAAATTCTTAACCAATATGACCTCAGTTCTTCGTTAAGTTATTGAGAAAAATCCTAGCAGTAACGTTATCACTTTAATCGGTTTAACCCAAATGCACTTATAGAATAAATTCCCTTTTATACAGAACCACTCAGGTGTAAGGATTCGTTATTATACGGGTTAAGTGAGCCGTGTGTGCGTGTGAGAGAGAGGGAGGAAGGAGAACAGGAAGGAGGGAAGGAAAGAGGAAGGAAGGAAGGGGACCTGGTGATGACCTTCGAAGGGGATGGAGAAGGTGTGAGGAAGGGGAGATAAGGATGAGGGAAGTAAGAAAGAAGGAGAGCGGAAGGAAGAAGGTGGGTTAGGAAGATAAAGAGATGTGAAACGATGGGCAGGGAAGGAAAAGAAGGGAAAAGAGAAAGGGAATGAGAAAGACGAGAAGGAGATACGAGGAGGATGAAAACGAGAAAGTGGAAAAAAAAAGACATGAAAGGACAGCATGAAAGGGAAAGAGGGGGGAGAGAGAGAGAGAGAGAGAGAGAGAGAGAGAGAGAGAGAGAGAGAGAGAGAGAGAGAGAGAGAGAGAGTAAAAAATAAAAATAAAGGGAAGGTACGTTACTTTTCCTTTAGGTTGACTGACTAATCCCATCATCCCTATTAACTGGAGATCTTTTTATAGCTCGCTTAATCAATTTTCCCTTACATCCTATCTCGGACATCCGGGGAACGAAGCCGGTGGCCGTCCTAGAGGGGGAGGGGAGGGTGGAAGGGTAGGGGGAAGGGGGAAGGGTAGGGGGAGGGGGGAAGGGTAGGGGGAGGGGGGGAAGGGTAGGGGGAGGGGGGTAGGGTAGGGGGGATGACGATCAGCCAACCAGCCACATCGTTTACCTTCTCCTTTTGGTATTAGTCGCGTGTAAGGCTTGTTTTAAGGGGGAGGGGGAGGGGGCGGGTTGATTGATTAGAGAAAGGTGTATACAAACCTTTAAAACAGTATTATTAAACGGTCACTGTTTATTAGAAATGTCAATGAGTTTAGATATAGTTGGGATATTATATATTTTTTTTTATTCTTAGCATAATAAAAATTCAATGAGCGCAGGACCAAAGATGCATTGAAGGCGATGCAGGACTTCAAGTAGACGAAGTCAGAATTATAAGACTCTCTGATTCCTTGACTGGATGACCTCCATTCTGCTATAGATTTTACGAAGTCCATTGACCAACCTCTAAACTTTTACAGAAATAAGAGAAGTTTGGGTCAAAATGAAGAGAGCGGCCAAGGAAGCAATGACTGGCCCAGTCTATAGAAAAACTTCACGAGATCACAAAGTTACTGTAAAGGACATGGAGGAGATTTTTCCCCCCTACATTTTCTTAAGGAAGGAGAGCGGAAGCAGACAGCTGATAACACGACTATTACAAAATACTCATCAACATTTCTTTAACCCAATGATTTAGTAATAGTCTATCCAGATTTAGTAAGATTCATTGTGACGATTATAAATTCAAGTTCTGGCTGAATTATCTATAGAAGTGGTGAAGGTCCTGCTGCTGCTGCTGCTTAGGTTCATGGCTACACATCGCTCACGTGTTTCTCTATACTTCAACATATATGACCCACACCAACTATGTGGAGTGGGGAGTAATATACCTTGCTGAGATGAACCACCGGCCGGGTTATGAGCTCGTCAAATAATTCAGAAAAAGAATAAAGGTAAGAGAGGAGAAATTTAAACCAGGTAGATACTGTTGTAAATAAAATTAATTAAAGGCTTGGGCACTGTGGACACCGTGACTCGTAAAATTTAATGTTTTTACTTATTAATAAACTGTTTACTCATGACCTTTAAGAATTTATCAATGTAGTTCGGGGTTTAAAGATCTGGAATATAAGGTTTATTGGTCGACTCGAACAACAAAACCCATTTTACTGTTGAGAGTTATCGTCTAGTACAGAACTACCCGAGAGAGATCTTACCCTCTACAGGACGTAATGACAACAAACACTAACAACTTCCAACATTCATGAGAGTCGTTGTAAACCTCTAAACAATTTGAGGTTATGAGGTTATTTATGTTAGAATTCAGAAAAAAAAAATGACGAAAAGTAGAAAATTCAAGTACAGTCGTGAGTTGGAAAGTGTCTCGTGTTAACAAGTTGCTTTATTAGTTGTCTAAGAGGCGGTTATTTGTGCTCTTAACCCCCCAAAGCATCATTATCATCATCATTATCATCATCATCATTACCATCATCATCACCATCATCATCATCATCATCAAAAACTTGAGTAAGACGACTCACTCCCCTCTCTGTAATGTCATCGTACTCAAGGAAAATGGTCATCGTCTTTAAAGAGTAAAGATATAAGTACTGAAGGAATTAAGACAGTGTTATGAAAAGGTGAAAATATCTTAAATAATGAACTAATTATGCTCAGATGGTCAATTAATCGTATGAAAAAGGTTACATAATGAAAGGGTTAAGTCGTCGTAGTGAAAGGGTTAAGTCTACGTAGTGAAAGAGTTAAGTCGTCGTAGTGAAAGGGTTAAGTCTACGTAGTGAAATGGTTAAGTCGTCGTAGTGAAAGAGTTAAGTCGTCGTAGTGAAAGGGTTAAGTCGTCGTAGTGAAAGGGTTAAGTCTACGTAATGAAAGGGTTAAGTCGTCGTAGTGAAAGGGTTAAGTCGTCGTAGTGAAAGGGTTAAGTCTACGTAGTGAAAGGGTTAAGTCGTCGTAGTGAAAGGGTTAAGTCGTCGTAGTGAAAGGGTTAAGTCGTCGTAGTGAAAGGGTTAAGTCGTCGTAGTGAAAGGGTTAAGTCTACATAGTGAATGAATTAAAACACCTACAAGGAACACTCATCACCTTCCATCGAGTAAATGCGTCTTTCATCGCCATTGCTAACGACTTAACGTTGACCATTACGTGAATTCACTGACAGTTTGCATGAGTAATTTCACAGTAAATTTTTATGGCCAGTTATGAGGATAAGTATGTGGTGATCGTGTGTGGGGGGGGGGGGGGGAGGGGGCGTCTTAGGTCAAGGTCATTGTGTGAGGGGAGGGGGCGTCTTAGGTCAAGGTCATTGTGTGTGTGAGGGTGGGTGATAAATAATTCACCTGAGGATGGCGTTCTACTGTCACCTTCTCTTAGGACTTGTTACACTTTTATCACCTCTCTCATCTATTTACAATCACCCTGAAGGACTGCCCCTCACTCGTAGCTTCCTTCCGACAGCACAACACGTCGTTATATTACAGCTACGGTCACTATGCGGTTAAATTCTTTATAGTCCGAAATTATATCAGGCTTCCTATTGGCTAAACACTCCTCTCTCTCCACCTTCGTACATTAGCTAATAAGAGCCATCCTCTGCTGTCACAAGGAGTTATCTTATTGGCTGAAACTCCCCCTATGTACTAACCAATCATGACTAATCTCTGATACGTGATTGAGTACCATTGGTAAGGTGGTCATGTTTAGTAGTTGTTGGGGGATACAACTCCTCCAGGTTATTGTATAACCGGGGCAGGACACGCTTCGTTAACGTGTGTCACTAACACCTGCCACCCTCTGGAGCATAAGGAGAGAGATTATAGGAGAATATTCCTCGTGGAGTGTTCAGGATTAAGGCAGCGAGGCAGAAAAAAGGTTGTGGCTATATTTATTCTATACATTATCTACACAGGGGGGAGCGAGCGGTGTGGGTGTCAGCCACGTCTTGATGACTTGTCACCTGATATTGGCCCTGACACTTTATTCATAAAAATGGTACAATCATAAAACTGAATATATATATATATATATATATATATATATATATATATATATATATATATATATATATATATATATATATATATATATATATACACACCATAAATGCATTAATGTCTGTCTTGTTCACTCCATTAAGGCTGTGAAAATCCCCTCAAACATTCTTTGAAGAATTGAAACATACTTCAGGCGTTAAAGGGATTATAATTGATGATGAAGAAGGAGGTAATTTTAGTAGACTTTAGAGCCCTGGTGACTATGAGGGTATTGGTGCCTCTTGTGCTGGATGCGATGATGAGAAAAGAATTTTATGGATTATTAAATATACTGTAGGTAAAATAAGCTTTCTACCTCTCTCACCTCACAACCTTCATCTCCCTCCCTCACCACCTACACCTCCCTCCCTCACCACCTACACCTCCCTCCCTCACCACCTACACCTCCCTCCCTCACCACCTACACCTCCCTCATCACCCACACCATCCTGGGAATTTCAGGAAGGTTCCGGTATGTTAGGTTAGGTTAGGTTAGGTTTAGTGTGAAGTTTAATTAATTTTTTTTACATTTCTCAGTAGAATAACCTAACCTAACCTAGCCTAACCTAACCTAACCTAACCTAACCTAACCTAACCTAGCCTAACCTAACCTAACCTAGCCTAACATAACCTAACCTAACCTATGCGACCAGGTGATATTTAACATTTTCAGGGACATTTTATATATTGCCTGATTTGACATATTGACTAAGAGAGAAATACAGACATTTTCTCTGTATCATGGACAAAGAAGATCTCCAGGGCGTGACTGTGGGTTGCCATAGTGCCATAGTGCAAGAACAAGTGTATACAAATCCATAGATGCTTGTTATACCTACAATATGGTGCTATACCGTACATATTATATAGCACTATACCACCGCTCAGTCACATGAATATAAAACTCTCACATAAGACCATCACAGAAGATAGACTTCCAAATAAGACTCCCACATAAGATAATACTCACATAAGACGTCAGTAAAAATGTCGAGAATTAGCCTCATAAATAAAGCGTGTAATCAGCATTATTCACTCCGTTACCTCAGCCCAGAAGACTCACCTATCGTTGTCATCGGAGCCGACAAGAGGTAAGAAGAGAGGTAAGCAGGGGTCACCTCGGCACGTGTAGAGAGTCGGGTTATGTATGTGGTAGATGAAAGATAGTGTGGGTCGTGGGTCGTGTGGGTGGTGTGGGTCGTGGGTGGTAGATGGCGAGGTTGGTAGGTGGTGTGGGTCATAGGTGGTGGGTGGTGATGGATAGTAAGGGTTAAATGTGGTGAGGGTATTCGGTGGAAAAGAATTATCCCTGGATGTCTCACGAGGCCTCTTGAATGACCTGCAGCCACTAGATACACAAGAGGAACTGCCATACATGAGTCACTTCTATGTGGTGATGATGACCTCAAGACGTCTTTCATCCCTTATATTACTACACCGTTGAACTCTAGTAACCAAGACCTCCCTCAGTGAGCCGTATCCGCGCTGCCTCTTATGGACTCTAGCTACGTTTACAGCTAAGTTCTCACTCTGTAAAAGTGGTTTGGTGATAGGAAGAGCAGCCAGCCATCAGGTAATGACGGCTAGTGCACGGGATCAGGATTGTTTTTTGTTTTACAATATTGAACTTATTATGTTAAGAAATTGTACCGTGTGTGTGTGTGTGTGTATGGCTGCCAGTTATATATCGATACAGCCTTGTCAGCCTGTCTGTCTGTCTGTTTGTCTGAGGAACACGTGATAAAAATGCGTATTACAATGAAACGCTTGGCATAATAATCCATGATAGTGAAAGAGGAGAGACGGTAACGTGTAACATAGGAACACGTAACGTAGGGAACACGTGCAAGTGAAACACGTGGATGATACACGTGACACAGTAAAACACGTGACAGGAGTAACACGTGACAAACACTGGTGGTCAAACTTGCTGAACACACGAGAGAAAAATCGGATCCTCGTCTCTGATTTCCTGAATTATCACCATAAGCGCCCATAAGGATCTGGGTATGTGTGTGTGTGTGTGTGTAGAGAGAGAGAGAGAGAGAGAGAGAGAGAGAGAGAGAGAGAGAGAGAGAGAGAGAGAGAGAGAGAGAGAGAGATTCATTCCCCCCACAACACATTGTTTTGATATAGGGTGTTTTAACATGGCCAACGGAGCCAGTAGAATAATTAAGGAAGAAGAAGGGCGTAAGAGAAGGTACAGTAGACGCATTCTTCTGTTATGTCTAAGTTAAAAGAAACATCATGTGGCAATTACTAGTCCACCTGTACCTGTAATGCCGTAACGACTTGCTCAAAGGGTTACTCAAACCATCATCCTTAAAGGGTTAAACCAAATAGTCCTCAAAGGGTTAAGTCACCGATCTCGAAGGGTTAAGGCATTGTCCTCAAAGGGTTAAGATCAAAGACACGTCCAAGAGAAGACATAAGTCAAATGAGCGTAAAATACACCTGTTTTATACACCAGGTAAATTCATTAGTGGACGACTCTGCACTAACAATATATATACCTGGTAAAATGAAGTTAACCCAGGGAGACTATTTTATGTTTTGGTAATTGGTTAAAAAAGTAAGTGTGTGTGTGTGTGTGTGTGTGTGTGTGTGTGTGTGTGTGTGTGTGTGTGTGTGTGTGTGTGTGTGTGTGGTCTTACGGTACAACATAGGTTAGGTTAAGTGATCATCTTGATGCTAAAGAGAAACCGAAGGAGGAAGAACCAAGAAGTGATAAACAAGGAAGGAAGGAAGGAAGGAAGGAAAGGAGGGGATGTAATTGAAGAAGGGAAGAAGGGGGAAGTAAAAGAAGGAAAAATAGAAAAGGAAGAAAAACGATGGGTGTTGGAGGAAGAGTGATAAAGGAGGAGGAGGTGGAGGAAGAGGTGGAAGAGGAAGAGGTGGAGGTGGAGGAGGAAGAGGAGGATGAGGAGGAGGAGGCGGAAATAGAGGAAGTAAAAAGAGGAAAGAAGAGAGAGAGAGAGAGAGAGAGAGAGAGAGAGAGAGAGAGAGAGAGAGACTTCAACTAAGAGTACTCTGATGAAACACTGCAGTCAGGTCAACACCCCCAAGCGTGTATGTCCTTAGCTAGAGACACAATATATGTTTTAAGCTGAGGAGAGACTAAGTGATACAGTGTGTGTGTGTGTGTGTGTTTGTGTGTGAGTGTGTGTGTGTGTGTGTGTGTGTGTGTGTGTGTGTAACAAGATGACTGCTGGTGTTAGAGTGTTGAGCCATTCCATGAAACAAGAAAGACATCCTCACGAGTTCGAATATCCATCAATCACCTTAGACTGGACGGGCTAGATGGCTTGACTTAATACAAATCATCCATAAGAAAAACAAAACAAAAAAACCAGACCTACAAATCACCTTCGTATAAAAAGAATGAGAAAAATCTGTCGGTAAAGATATAAAAGAAAAAAAAAAATACAGATGTGAACTAAAAATACACACTGTGAGGAGCTCTCCATACCCTTGTTCTTAAGAGCCTTACCCTTCGTCACTCACCCTCAACACGTTCTTCCTCTCACCTCCTTGACCCCCCTCACACCCCCCTGACACCCCCCTGACCCCCCTGACACCCCCCTGACCCCCCCTGACACCCCCCCTGACACCCCCCTGACCCCCCGATCAGATCTTCCATACTGCCAGTGAGGTTGAGGACTTATTGTTAACATCTTAAAGGAAAGGATGACCCGACACACTAGGGGGGGGGGAGAGAGATAGGAGGGGGATGACGAGGAGGTGGGATGGGTGGAGAAGAGAAGAGGAGAAGGGAAGGGGGTGAAGGAGGAAGTGGAGGAGGAGGGAAAGGAGAAGGAAGAGAGAAGATTGAAGAAGGGAGTATGAATAACTGGGAGACTGTGTAAAGGAGGTGAATAGAGAAGAGGAGGAGGAGATAATTATGTAAGCGGATAAAATGAGGAGTAAAATATGGTAATTAGTGGATAGAGAAGAGTAAGAGGGAAAACAAGAGTAGATAGATAGGTAGATAGGGAAGGAAAGAGGAGGAGAAAGACATGAATAAGTAGATAAAATGAAGAAAAATGAAAGAATGATGGATAAAAAAGTGTCACTCCTTATAAAAATTATCAGGTTAGGTTAGGTTAGGGTAGGTTAGGTTAGGTTAAGTTAGGTTAGGTTAGGTTAGGTTACGGTAGGTTAGGTTAGGTTAGGTTGGGGTAGGTTAGGTTAGGTTAGGTTAGGTTAGGTTAGGTTAGGTTAGGGGTTTGGTTAGGTTAGGTTAGGTTAGGTTTTTTAGGGGTATAAGAAGTAAACGCAAGAAACGGCATTATATATCACCGTCAGACTCACGACGTCATAAGTATAAATAAAGGCTCCTAAGAGTGACATAGCCTCACACAACACAACCTAGCCACCTCTACTGTAGACCCCAGCGACTCTTAGGAAACCTCTCACAGTTACACAAATTAAATATAAAAAGAACAATTAGTCATTTGGTTTTCCTTTCGACTTAGAATCCCCTAAAGTGTATTACAAATATATTAAATCATTAGTTACGGAAAAAAATAATAAAGGACTGTTATATTTTTCAGTATCGTTGGATGAATGGTTTGTGGCATAGAGAGAGAGAGAGAGAGAGAGAGAGGGAGAGAGAGAGAGAGGAAACTGTTCATTCACCAACCAGCCAGCAGCGACAACGAACCACCATCACCACCTCGCTCCCCCAGAAGTATATTTCCATGTCAGTAACGCGAGACGACAAAGAAGGCTTCATTCTATCCAATCCATCAACGGTACACAAACTTCCCTCGTCACTTTCCGGGCTTCTCACACATCGTCTTTTGTTAGTTTCTCTCGTCATCGTTAGAAAAGGTGAAAAAAAAAGGTATCCTAGCGTGCTTCTCGACTTGATTGTCTCTGTACGAAGAATAAAGTTCAATGTCAGAGGTCAAGTAAAAGTTCAATCTCTCAATATGACTCCTCTACTTATTACAGTGTTGACGTTGTGATATTTTACTGAGCTTTAACGACCTATGTGTTTAAGTGTGTGTGTTCATAGGCCTATACAATATACATTATCAGTTGAGAATTAATAGAGTTACTGTATATTTCTCCGATTGTCACAGAGACCCCACCCATTGTCTAGTGGTGACCAATCATGTGTGGTGAAACAGACCGTGTCGGTTATGTTCCGTTTGATACGAGATATCTTATTGGAGAAGATGTAACAGATAGCCCAAAAGAGCAGAGGAAATATATGACGAAAAACGCTCATTGGCCAATTTCTCGGATCATCCTGGGAATAAAACAACATCCATCATCCTGGGAATAAAACAACATCCATCATCCTGGGAATAAAACAACATCCATCATCCTGGGAATAAAACAACATCCATCATCCTGGGAATAAAACAACATCCATCATCCTGGGAATAAAACAACATCCATCATCCTGGGAATAAAACAACATCCGTGTAGGTTTGATAGCATCCTCGTACCGCACATAACCAAGAGTCAGATATTTTGTTTTAGTTATTAACCAAAGAGTTACTTCATAATGATAAACTTTACTATATATCAACGTCTGTATTTTCCTCACCATTCTTATCATCACCATCTCAGTTCACTTCGTATAATAGGTTAGAGATACAAACATATATTCTTTGTTACACTATAAACACACACATGAACTCTAAAAAGACTTGACATAGTTGTTTTTAATATTATTTTATATAACCCATAGTGCCTCAAGTCATTTTAATTAATGTTACTTAATAATCTTGTGCTTTCATGTAACAAATATAAATTTAATTGGAATATACGATGACAAATTACATTTTATCATACGTACGTGTGTGTGAGGTTTAAAGTTAATTACACTTTAACAGATGAAGAAAAACAGCAGAAACAAGTGTATTAAGGACAATTACAGCAGACTTACCTGTTGAAATGAGGACAGACAACACACACACAAAACTTAATAGGTTAAAATACAACAAAGGTGAGGCAGTAATGATTAACAACACCTAAACAAACCTACGTCATCATTGGAAAAGAATATTGAAACAAATTACAGTTACAGTAATACACAGAGCAGTCTTAATAATGTCAGGTATCACACTAAATCAATACAAAATAATATTAGACAGAGTGACAGAACCGAGAGAGAGAGAGAGAGAGAGAGAGAGAGAGAGAGAGAGAGAGATATAGTCCACCATATACAAACAACAAGGTACCAGCTGGCGTCGACTCGTATACAAATATAGTCATCAACCAAACCTGGCCCTTGGTTGTCTTAGGATCGGTGCCGGGCTGAATGTGGTCTACCAACTGGAAGAAGGAGTTGACATCCATATACGTAATGGTTAAAACTCATAGATGCGATCAATGGTGGGTAGGGGTGGGTGTTGTAGGGGGAGGGAGGGGGGGCTGGTGTGTGTTTGTGGTGGGGGTGAGAGGTAGGTGTTGTGGGGTGGGGGATTAGGGTGTGTCTGGTGGGAGGGGGTGTGGGTTTTTGAAGGCGGGGTTAGGGTATGTGTTGCGGAGTGCAGATGTGTGTGGGTGTGTGTTGTGGGAGGGGGTGTGGGTTGAGTGGGTGAGGTGGTGTGTTGTGAGGGGTGATGATGTGTCTACAGTGAGGGGGGAGGGGGCGGGGGTAAAATGAACAGGTGATATCTACCCACATTTTATTTTCGTGCAAGCGACTGTACTTTTTGAATTATTAACAATACTTCAAGAACATGGGTGTTGTATCAGGTGTGTTCCTTATAAAATCCTCTGTATGGCAGTGTTGAGGTGTTGGATCAGGTGTATTCCTTATAAAATTCTCTGTATGGCAGTGTTGAGGTGTTGGATCAGGTGTGTTCCTTATAAAATCCTCTGTATGGCAGTGTTGAGGTGTTGTATCAGGTGTGTTCCTTATAAAATCCTCTGTATGGCAGTGTTGAGGTGTTGGATCAGGTGTGTTCCTTATAAAATTCTCTGTATAGCAGTGTTGAGGTGTTGGATCAGGTGTGTTCCTTATAAAATCCTCTGTATGGCAGTGTTGAGGTGTTGGATCAGGTGTGTTCCTTATAAAATTCTCTGTATGGCAGTGTTGAGGTGTTGTATCAGGTGTGTTCCTTATAAAATCCTCTGTATGGCAGCATTGACGTGTTGGATCAGGTGTGTGTGTTGTTGTAGGTAAAAGGTTCCTTCTAACAATAGGATCTCGGGACAATATTGGAAGCTTCCTGGACGCAACGTGATGCCACTGGGCTACGGCAACAAGACCCTAGAAGACGTAAGAAGATCCCAAGACAAGGATCCCCACCACCACCACCACCACCACCACCTCCTCCTTCCCCCACAACCAATCCTCACTTTCCCCTTCATTCTTTGGCTTTCCTCTTTTTTCCCCTACTTTCTGTTATTTTTCTATGGGTTTTTGTCCCTTTCTTCCCCTAGTTTTCTGACTTTCTACATCTGGTTTTCTCTGTCTTCATTTGCCTGTCCTTACTTTTTTCTGTCACTTCTAATGTTATCGTCTACCATCCCCTCCTCACCTTCTCTCCCATCACCTACACACACACACACACACCGACTATATTACATTAAGCCCATCGGAAATAACTTCATACGACTTCCAGATGTCACACAACACCTCATACGCCTTAACTCACATACCACTGCTTCATAAAGAGAATGGTAATTAAAACATCATCCGAGCAGATCTATAAACCTTGCCTGCGAATAGTTACCATGGGGGAGGTAAACATAGATCTATTGTAGTCACCGCTGAAGACTGTCTCATATCACCGTTTTCTTTAATCACCGAAACATCATTGTACCATGACAACTCTTGATAATTTTTGCCGCAATTCTCAGCCAAAGTTTATCATCTGGACCTTGTTGAATAATAATAATAATAATCATAATCATAATCATAATAATCATCATCATCATCATCATCATCTAACGAATACGAAAAAAAAATAAATGAAAAAATAGAACCCTAGCTCGTCCCTTCCCTGCTTCCACATCAACACCCTCGTCGACATGAACGTACCAAGACCCCCAAACCCGCTAACCATAACAAACCTAAACAAATCCTGACACCTATCACGTCTAGATTTCACCTCATTTGACCTTTATGGTGCCAACGACGTGCTTACACCATTCTTGTAGTAAGAGATAAAATATATTCGAGGGGCTTAGACGTCATCATTATCAACATCATCATTACTACGATGGAAACTACATGGAGAGAGGTAAGGAAACAAGAAATTTTTTTAGCCAAGGTTCTCTGACGTATCCTCAATCTTTCTCGGTCAACCTTTTCAGGAACGAGAGTTTGAGTGAGAGCTTTCGAGAGCCAGTCGTCGAGGATGTAAGAGTGTCGCAGTAGGCGGAAAAAACCTCCTGGAAAATATTAGGGATAATAGTCGGGGTTGTGTGTGTGTGAGTGTGTGTGTGTGTGTGAGTGTGTGTGTGTGTGTGAGTGTGTGTGTGTGTCGTGGTGGTCAGCAGGGGTGTCAGGTGTGTCGTGGTGGTCAGCAGGGGTGTCAGGTGTGTCGTGGTGGTCGGCAGGGGTGTCAGGTGTTTCGTGGTGGTCAGCAGGGGTGTCAGGTGTGTCGTGGTGGTCAGCAGGGGTGTCAGGTGTGTCGTGGTGGTCAGCAGGGGTGTCAGGTGTGTCGTGGTGGTCAGCAGGGGTGTCAGGTGTGTCGTGGTGGTCGGCAGGGGTGTCAGGTGTGTCATGATGTCAGCAGGGGTGTCAGGCGTCAAGGGGAAGTCAGAGAGTTAATGGAATCTGTTAGTTTGGGCGACCAGCAGACGGGGTCACACCTCACCGTCTGGCTTAACATGGACGAAATCCCTCCTGTTGGGTTAGGTTAGGTTAGGTTAGGTTAGACTAAGTTAGGGTAGGTTAGGTAAATCTAGGATAGGTTACGGTAGTTAAAGCTAGGTTGAAGTTAGGTTAGGTTAGGTTAGTTAATGTTAGGTCATAATGTGGGATTTACTCCATCAAGTTATATAAGGTAACTTAGCGCCAGGTAGGGAGAGGACCAACTGTGTTTGTTTGTGTGTGTGTGTGTGTGTGTGAAGCTAAGTGTGAGTGCGTGTGTGCGTGTGTGGTAATATATGTGTGTGCTTGCATATAAATTTTACCATAGACAAATTAATTAAGTGGTATCATTAATAATAATAAAACAAAATCCGTATTCAATAAAAAATGTCAATTGCTTTTGTCGTTTTAACAAGTGATGGCCTGTATTTATGTTCACTTATGTATATCACGTCAGGAAAAAAATCATGTTGGTTGATTAATTATTTATGAGTGCTGGAGCGGCCCAGTAATTCACTTTGACAGGTTTCGTCTCAAATTACGTGTTTGGCGAATCGTGTTTGTGTCTATCTTAATTAATAGTAATAGTTATTGATGAAATGTTTTTATATATTTTTCATATAAATTAATGTTATCGTTAATTAAAAAATATGGCAAATAATTTTTTTTTTTTTTTGGTAGATTAAAATCGAATGGAGATGTTATGGAGTCGCCAGCCAGACCAACACAAGATAAAGAAAAATATAATAAATAAATAAGAAACGTTGAAATCATAGAGGAAGAAGATGCGACTCCCTATAAAACGTTTTGGGGGTTCCACAATGAACACAACTTAAAATGTCGCAAATCCCCAGAGTTTGAGAATTACCACACCCATAAAAAATTACCTTGAGGCTCTGTGGTATTACGCAAACATCATATCTATCAATAGAATTTAGAGTAGACCTTACCTCAGTGGTCATAGTTAAATACTCAATTGCGATCCAGAACTTGAAGAAGATTAATATAACACATTTTTCTACCTCAGTTCAATAAAATCACCCTTAAAAAAATGTTGCAGTATAAGACCATACAACGCGAGACTCCCTGAATTTAATTGATGTACATAAATAATTCACTGAGAACCAACCATAACCAGCAGTTACAATGGCGTGACAATACTACCGTAACTTTCTGTACAGTAGTCTTACAACAGGCACGTGTCACCAGGTAGCAGCACGTAATATTGTATACACACGGGAGTCATTTGTTCTCACTATCCACACACTACAACAGTCGATTACAATCACATTAACCTGCAAAGAGTATTACCTAACAGCTCATGTAGGTCACACACACACACACACACACCATAATTCCAGATCAGTGGGGCGAGTATTGTTACCTTAGGCATGTTACTGCTGGCGGACACCTCAGGGATACAACTAACATTTACTCAACCTAGATCTGTTATTGTCCTGGATTAGTTCAGTGTTGTACATGTTTCTATGTTATTTTTTTAAACTAAGATTTTTCTGAATGTGTGGTTGGTATTATTTACACGTGAGGTAGATCGTCAGCATTCATTGGTAAGGAAATTGTTTTGTTTTTGTCTGAGAACTGCTGTGTGGTCTTCACTGCCCAGTCATCGCGGCCAGTAGATGTAAATTAGTGCCAAGCCTGGGCGCGTCACCACCTAGGGTACATATCTTGCACTATTCTCATTTGACTAATCTAATAATCAATATCCCTGAATTTTTCTTTAGACGCAGGTACATAATGGTTCACAGTTACTTTTATCTCCTGCATTAAACACAGAATGTCATATCCTTTTTATTAATCACGTTCCTCCCCTATTGAGTGGTTCTGACATCATCAAATTAATGGCGTCACTAATCTTGTCGTATTCTCTTGTTCAACTCTATAATAGGTAGGTCGTGATCTCTCTCTCTCTCTCTCTCTCTCTCTCTCTCTCAGAAACCATATTTGAATTAAGTTCCATTAAGATGTATCAATGAAACACTGATCTCTATGATGTAAAACGCCCAGCTGATTTTTTAAACTTATTGGGTAATTATCCTTACTTAGCGAGCCACATATAGTGATAAAACAAGCGAGCTCTTCCACACCTGTGTTTACTGAGCACCAATATAAATAGGAATGGTCAGGTAAATTATTTTTCTTTCATACCTACCTGGTATACCTACCTGGTATACCTACCTGGTATACCTACCTGGTATACCTACCTAGTATACCTACCTAGTATACCTACCTAGTATACCTACCTGGTATACCTACCTTGTATACCTACCTAGTATACCTACCTAGTATACCTACCTGGTATACCTACCTTGTATACCTACCTTGCATATTCACCTGGAATATCTACCAAGTATAACTATCTACCTCCCATAATAATAATAATAATAATGGCTGCCCTTCGAGATCAAGGATGGCCGGCCCAAGGGCCACCTAGGCGTGAATTTGTTGAAGGTGTAGAAGCTGTCGCCAACACAACAACCACATCCTAAATTAACGAGCTGCATGACCCAGTGTCAAGGAACAGTCCGAGAAGACCGGACAACTCCACTGGCGAACCATTACCCCGGGACACGATCCGCAAATCGATTTACACCCAGATTCCCAATTACTGCTGGGTAAACAGAGGAAAATAGCGTAAAGAAACTTGCCTTTAGTTTCACCGTGCCCGGGGATCGAACATGGGTCTACTCGCTTGTGAGGCGAGCATGCCAACCATTCACCTTAGGTCCCCATACCTCTCATGAACACACACACACACACACACACACACACACACTTATAATCTTCGAAGTTCAAAGACGTCATATAGAACGTTGTATTGGACAGGAATAGTATAACGAGAGAGAGAGTGAGAGAGAGGTGAAGCACAGCTACATTTTACTTTCATAATAATTTTGTAAGTTCATAAACGTCTTCTGATGGAAAATTATGAGACGTTAATGGAGTTAATTTAAGACCTAATTAGTAACACGATTTTTCCATAATCTGATAAGATTAATGTAAGGAAACGAGGTGATATAGGGAGAGGCTGCTTACCTCCCCCCCCTTTGGATTGACACACACCCTGATACATTCCCAACACATCCTACAACACCTCTCACTCAGCACAGCCTTCACCGCAGTACACCTACACACCTCCTCCATCTTGCTACCTTCTCCACATGATGATCGGCAAGTCCAGTTCTCTATTACTCCCCAAGTTTATCACCATTTCTCATTCATGCCTTTTACATTTATCTATCTATACTCTTCGCTTTCCTTTCGCCTCTACTCTTTCTCCTCTTAGGGCCCTATGGTACAGTCTTTGTTATCTGGAAATAATTTATTCTCTCGTCTGTCCATCTGCTGCCGTCATGAAGGATATAAACAAGACCGCCACTCGTCAAAGGTCAGATGGTCTCACAGGGATGGGGTCGTGTGTCATCTCGTTCCCCTAGCGGCCACATTAACCCTCTTGCTATGTCTTGACCAATCTCCCGGACCGTCTCCCCCTTCTCCTGCTTTGTTACTGGGACGAGGTGAGCATCATGCCGCCTCCTCCCTGAGTTCTCGTTTGTTGGTGATGTACCCGTGTAACGTGTCTCTCTGGTATCCTCTGGTCTTGTGCTGAACGTCTTCTTGTATAAACGAGGAGAGAGGGTCGTATTCTGAACTCCTCTACTTTACTTCAAATATCAGAAGATCTCAAAGAAAAAATGACAATAGTTTTTTCATTTTACTGTCAAATTTTTCTTTTATTCAATTTCGATGTGTCCTAATTCTTCGTCTCCTTGACTCCTCCTCCTCCTCTTCCTCCAGTTTCATGGACTAGATAACTTCATTGTATTACCTTCATTATATTACCCCCATGACCCAGGTTGGGAGTCTCTTTATGGTGCCGTCAAAGAGTGTCTGTGGGTTAACCAGCAGGGTGAAGAGTGTGGGTGGGAGCAAGTCTGCCTCTGCCTCTCGCCAGTTCCTGTGTGGTGGCCGCCGAGGTCGGTCGGCTGTACGTCGTCCGCTACCGACTCCCTCGCACGCGTGTGACACTTTGTTTACATTCTCTGGCAGCTTTGTGTTTACCTTTGGTGCCTCCCCTTAACTCGCCACGTTTACGTTTTTTTTTCTGTCGTTTATAAAAGTTTAGTAATTTTTTTGTCTGCAAAGTTGATCTTACATTATATGATGGTTTTCATATTTTTTTTTTTACTTCTTTCACGTGTAGAACGAATTGTAAGAAATGAAATTGATAGGAAAGAGAGGTTAAGCCCGCAGCAGGCAGTGTAACACGTGATACACTTAGTGACAACACGGCAGTTCGTGGAAAAGTCTCTCCAGTAGTGTTGACCTTGTAGCAGGTGGTCAACGTGACAGGTGGGTGACAGCTGGCGCACGCTGAGCCACCTGGGCTGTGATGCAGGATGTTACAACCTTATGTTGTACACGACAGTACCGTCTGTTTTATGAGAACAACTGGCCATACCACACCTGTGATGACCAGGTGATGACCCTGTGGTAGGTTGTGACACCTTGGACGTGCAGCTGCTGGCGACCTGACAACCTGTGACAACATAAGTCACCGTATGCTACAAGTGACCACGTCACTACAGGTAAAGTTACAGTGTCAAGTTAACTAGTGTATCTGTCACTATAGTTAACTTTTATATATAATAACCCGTGAGAATTGAACCAACATTACTCGAAGAACTTCCCACTGGAACAAACACGGTAATGTAAGTCTGTCGGAACGGAAAAAAAATTATATAAATATTTTATATCTGATTTCCTGAACCTATGTTGCTATGTTTCTCAGCCATTAAGTGAGACACGTGACGCGGGTCCTCCCCACACACAGTCCTCACACTTGATACAAATAATAACTCCAAACAGTAAAGGGTTCTACTAAATATGAAAGATAAATATAAACTCACTCCTAAACTACCACGGTCTTCCTGTGATGGTGTCAGTGTCTCCCGTCCAACACGCTGGAAGTTAGTTTAAAACAATGTATATTGTTGTAAAGCGCGAGAGTTACTGTACAATATTGTATTTTAGTTTAATACAATGTCTGTTAATTTAAAGCACTGTTGGTCTGCGATACACGCTGTCTGTTGAATAATGCAGCTGTCTGTTGTTGTGATATTACCTGTTGATTGTTGACTCTGTTTGTTCGATTAAGCTTCCGTTTGCTGGTGGAGATAAAATTTTTAGGTTCCAGTTCTGGCAGTGAAGTCTGTTCAGTTCTGGCTGTTAAGTCTGTTCAGTTCTGGCAGTGAAGTCTGTTCAGTTCTGGCTGTTAAGTCTGTTCAGTTCTGGCTGTTAAGTCTGTTCAGTTCTGGCTGTTAAGTCTGTTCAGTTCTGGCTGTTAAGTCTGTTCAGTTCTGGCTTTTAAGTCTGTTCAGTTCTGGCTGTTAAGTCTGTTCAGTTCTGGCTGTTAAGTCTGTTCAGTTCTGGCTGTTAAGTCTGTTCAGTTCTGGCTGTTAAGTCTGTTCGCTTCTTAAAAACAAAACTAAAAAACGTTAGATCAAATTAGTCAAAATATAAAAACATCGAAATCCTGTGTTTAGGATCAAATGTTTTGAGTTGAAATGATCTTTTATCAGTTGGCTCCTATGATCTGATCGACCTTATCTGATGTTAGTAGGCGTGGTAAGGTCCTCACACGAAGGGTCTTTTTAAGGTTAGGTCTTCAAGGTTCTCAGACAACCAACCGGACACGTACATCGGGCATCTCGGTCTCTGACGTCACGATGTAAACAAACATCATGGCTGACAGAACTCCAAATCAACGAGATGTACTGGACGCTTAAACAAACACGCGGGGCAGCATCAAACACACGCCGTTTCATTATACACCGTAATTACGAAGAAAAAAGACAACAACACCATAAATTAGGGGAGAGGCAGAAATGAATGAACGAGGCAAGTGAATCTGCGTGGGATAATTAAGTCTATTGGAAGTAGTAATTAAATCAGGAATCTCTGGACGGACGGGGCCCCTTCTTCCTAGCTAGTACAGTAGGAAGAGAACTATGTCAACAAGCGGGTGTGTAAGGTCTGCTGCTATAGTGGGAGAAGCACTGTAAAATTCCTCCATAACTTCCCAATATATGAAGTAAATCACGAAACTAATAAATCAATCGTGAGGAGACAGGACTTTGGGAAAACTTAAGTGTAACATCTGTGAGGCCATGAAGCTCCCACTTTGTTGTACTCCCTCCAATGTATCTTATCGTGAGTTTATCAATACATGTTTGTGGTGTGAAAATGATAGAACTTAATGGTATTTCGTGAGTCTTTCAGTTTTAAGCTCTGGAATATGACTTAGAGGCGTGTGTATCAGTAATGGTCTATGTTTGTCCGTCTGTCTGTCTATCTTTCTGTTCTCTCGTTAATTTCTCCTCTGTCTCCGGTATTTATCCCTTTTTGACGTTCTTTAAAACACTTGAATCTTACTGTAAACTCAGGTTCCCTCCTCTTGCTCTTCCTCCTCCTCCTCCTCCTCCTCCTCTTCTTCTTCCCCATCTCCTCCTGCTTCTCCTCGTCACTTCTCGTCGTCGTCGTCGTCCTCCTCCTCCTCCTCCTCATCCTCCTCTTCCTTCTCGTCCTCTTTCTCGTTCTTCTCCTCCTTTTCTTCTTCCTCTCCCCCATCCCTCTTCTCTTCTTCCTCCTCCTCCTCTCTCACCTTCCTCTCCCCCAACACCCTCCATCCCCCCACCCCCCCCCATCCTTCCCTACCACAAAACACACTCGGTTTAATGCACACATGACAAGTGTTCTGACGTATCCTCAAAGCCATACGACAACCCAGGAAAAAAAAAACACCCACAAAAACAGAAAAAACAAAACACAATAAAAAGCTTTGAAACATTACTGTCTGAGGTATGAAAAAAGCGCCATTCCACCTTCCTCCATTAGGTCGGTGATCCATTTCGCGGTAGTGTGGTTAACGCCTCTCGTGAATCAAAACAAATTACTGTATGTACGAATTTATTTTATGTATGTACTACGTAGGGATGGGGGGGGGGGGGGTGGAGGGAAGGGGGGTGGAGGGAAGGGGGGTGGAGGGAAGGGGGGTGGAGGGAAGGGGGGTGTGGAGGGAAGAAGGGTGGGGGGGTGGAGGGAAGGGGGGTGTGGAGGGAAGGGCGGTGTGGAGGGAAGGGGGTGTGGAGGGAAGGGCGGTGTGGAGGGAAGGGGGGTGGAGGGAAGGGGGGTGGAGGGAAGGGGGGTGGAGGGAAGGGAGGTGTGGAGGGAAGGGGGGTGGAGGGAAGGGGGGTGTGGAGGGAAGGGGGGTGTGGAGGGAAGGGTGGGGGGTGGTGGGGGGGGGGTGTGGAGGGAAGTGGGGTGGAGGGAAGGGGGTGTGGAGGGAAGGGCGGTGTGGAGGGAAGGGGGGTGGAGGGAAGGGGGTGTGGAGGGAAGGGGGGTGGAGGGAATGGGGGTGTGGAGGGAATGGGGGTGTGGAGGGAAGGGGGTGGAGAGAAGGGGGGTGGAGGGAAGGGCGGTGTGGAGGGAAGGGCGGTGTGGAGGGAAGGGCGGTGTGGAGGGAAGGGGGGTGGAGGGAAGGGGGGTGGAGAGAAGGGGGGTGTGGAGGGAAGGGCGGTGTGGAGGGAAGGGCGGTGTGGAGGGAAGGGGGTGTGGAGGGAAGGGGGGTGTGGAGGGAAGGGCGGTGTGGAGGGAAGGGGGGTGGAGGGAAGGGGGTGGAGGGAAGGGGGTGGAGGGAAAGAGGTAAAGGTAATGTGGTGGTGATATTTGTATACAGTTTTTTTATGTTTATTAAAAGCTATTAAACATCACGTGAAGATTAACACCCCAAGCTTATTTCATCGGATGATTCAATACCCTAACCTAACCTACCCTAACCTACCCTACCCTAACCTACCCTACCCTAACCTACCTACCCTAACCTACCCTAACCTAACCTATCCTACCCTACCTACCCTAACCTACCCTAACCTAACCTACCTACCCTAACCAAACCCATATCCCTTTATCTTTATAATCACGTAACATCTATTTTCATTTAACCAATGCTCTCCCTACCAAGTTCATTCACGTACTTTCAAGAGCTCACGGACGGGGCTACGGACATGACTACGTACACGAGGCCATAACATCGTTGGGACGTGATTATAGGACATTAGCAGCTGTCATTACCATACCATTACCATAAAAGTTGGGCCTATAAGCGTCGATGTTAAAAATGTACCTGTGTTTAGTATTGACATCTTATCCAGCCCGAGACTACGTAGGAGAGAGAGAGAGAGAGAGAGAGAGAGAGAGAGAGAGAGAGAGAGAGAGAGAGAGAGAGAGAGAGAGAGAGAGATTTTTACAGATTGCCCCGGAGGGGGCTAGTTTATTGGGCACCCCCTTACATCCTGTGCAAGGTGAAGCGCAGAAGCGTTTACAGTGCCCAACTGGGAAGCATGCGGAGTTCATGCTTGCCTTTATGACTCATGCATTAAGGGCGTGGAAGCCTGAAGGGTCATGGGTGAGAGAGAGAGATTTTTCGCGCCATGAAGAGTGTAAACAGGTGTGTGTGTGGGGGGGGGGGGAGGGGGGTTCCAGAAGAAGCGGGGGCGAGGAGGAAGAGGAGGGAGCGAACCTGACATGGTTAACTAAGTCATCTAGGGGTCAAGCGCACAAACGAGTGATCTTAACCTCTCCGGGAAGGTCAAGGTCACATGAGGGGAAGACAGAGAAGGGGGAGAGGGGGCATGGGGGGATAGAGAGGGGGAGGGTAAAGATATGGGTCATGATGGATAAAGGAGGAGATGGGGAAGGGGGAGAGATATGGTAGGGAGGGGAAGGGGAGGGGAGGGGGTAGAGATATGGAGCATGAGGGGAGATACGAGGTCAGAAGAGTGATCATTTGTGAGGGAGGACCCGGAGGAGAATGAATGGTGTAGGACTGTAGGCTGTAGGTGGACATCCTAAAGCACCTCGTAAAATATATGGCCAAGACAAAGAACCCATATTCAGGGACATATGGAGGAACATCTTCCGAATCACAAGTGAGGAGAATAGGGGATTCGATGAACTCCGGGGCCAGACACACCGCACTCAGCCTTCCCCTGAATCATATGGGAGGATCTGAGAGTGGACAGCCCATTGTCCAAACCAATCACCTCGGAAGAACTCAACACAGCCATCTCCAATACCAAAAATAAAGCCCTTGGTTATTCAGGCATCACCAAGGAGATCCTCAGCCACATACTTCCCAACTAAATTCAAAGAGGCCATTATTACCCAAACACCAAAACAAGGAAAGAACCCCGCCGTCCCACTAAACTACAGACCGATCTCCCTCCTCGAAGTACCTGGAAAAATCCTAGAAAAAATCATCAATAACCGTCTGAGAAATCATCTGGAAACAACAAACAGAGTCAACTGCAGACAATTCGGGTTCAGGAAAGGGAAGTCCACCAACAGCTATAGCCCTGGCAAGTGAAAACATAGCCAGAGCCGCGGCGAGTGGTAGACAATGTAATCTAACTCTCCGGGATGTAGCGAAGGCATTTGACAAAGTCTGGCACGACGGTCTAAAATATAAGATCCTCCAACTCGGACTTCCCACCAACATTGAAAAGCTGCTTTGCAATTTTCTTGACGGCAGAAATGCCAGACTGAGGGTAGGACAACTCACAGGAGAGACCTTCCCACTCATGAGCGAAGTCCCTCAGGGCAGCGTCCTCTCCCCCACCCTATATATTATCTACACAAGTGACACCCCGCCTCCCACTAAAATAGGTAACGAAGATATTATGTATGCAATGACATCACTCAAATAACAACACATGAAGGAAAATCGCGAGCGTTACAGGCCGACAACACCAGGCGGGAATTAGAAAGGATAAATAATTACGAAAAACAATGGAAAATCTAAACCAGTCTCCCAAAATTCACAGTGATACCCTTATGCAGAAGGAAAACCCATCCATTAGTAACCAATAATGCCCAGATAGAATACAAAAGCAGAGGCACCCTCCTGGGCCTGCATATATCCACACAGGTTACTCCCATCATGTCCACAGCAGGAAGGAAAAAACAAGAAGAGAGCTGAGAAAACTATACCGCTTTAAAGCGCTTCCTGAGAAAATAAAAATCCGCCTGGTGACATCATTTATCACACCGATATTAACTTACCCAGCAATGCCTCTTCATACTATGAGCACCACTCAAATATTAAAATTACAGAATGGTCCAAACTGAAGCCCTAAGATTCGTCACAGGTGAAAGATACCCCTTTACCAGAACCACAGCCGAGATACATAGAGACATGAGAATGAAACCCATCAACCAGCAGCTGCACACCCTGGCCAGGAGAGTCTGGCAAAAGATAGAACGATCAGAGCAAGAACTCCTTCAAAGACTCCCACCAGATAACGGCAACAACCATACATGGTTCCCAAAAAGTTACCAAATCTCAAAAGGTCCGTTACCACCCTCGATTTACACGGCCAGGCAATAGACAACCACCCTAGACCAGCATCCGCCAGTGGGGTCGGCGGAATATGAGATAAGGCCCTTAAAACACCCATAAATGGGACAGGGTAGGATGTCCAGTGCCTGTACCGACAGACAATAACTAACTCATGACACAACCCTAACACACTATTATCTTAGCTAGGTGGTCCGTCCGCCCTCTCTTACCTCCTCCTAAATTTCTTCAATTTCCGAACTATAACTTCCTTCCCCCACCTCTAATCTTCCTTCCCTCACCTCTAATCTTCCTTCCCTCACCTCTAATCTTCCTTCCCTCACCTCTAATCTTCCTTCCCCCCCCCCACCTCTAATCTTCCTTCCCCCACCTCTAATCTTCCTTCACCCACCTCTAATCTTCCTTCACCCACCTCTAATCTTCCTTCCCCCACCTCTAATCTTCCTTCACCCACCTCTAATCTTCCTTCCCCACCTCTAATCTTCCTTCCCCCACCTCTAATCTTCCTTCCCCACCTCTAATCTTCCTTCCCCCACCTCTAATCTTCCTTCCCCCACCTCTAATCTTCCTTCCCTCACCTCTAATCTTCCTTCCCACCTCTAATCTTCCTTCCCTCACCTCTAATCTTCCTTCCCTCACCTCTAATCTTCCTTCCCTCACCTCTAATCTTCCTTCCCTCACCTCTAATCTTCCTTCCCCCACCTCTAATCTTCCTTCCCCCACCTCTAATCTTCCTTCACCCACCTCTAATCTTCCTTCACCCACCTCTAATCTTCCTTCACCCACCTCTAATCTTCCTTCACCCACCTCTAATCTTCCTTCACCACCTCTAATCTTCCTTCCCCCACCTCTAATCTTCCTTCACCCACCTCTAATCTTCCTTCACCCACCTCTAATCTTCCTTCCCCACCTCTAATCTTCCTTCCCCCACCTCTAATCTTCCTTCACCCACCTCTAATCTTCCTTCCCCCACCTCTAATCTTCCTTCCCCCACCTCTAATCTTCCTTCCCTCACCTCTAATCTTCCTTCCCTCACCTCTAATCTTCCTTCCCTCACCTCTAATCTTCCTTCCCTCACCTCTAATCTTCCTTCCCCCACCTCTAATCTTCCTTCCCTCACCTCTAATCTTCCTTCCCCCACCTCTAATCTTCCTTCCCCCACCTCTAATCTTCCTTCCCCCACCTCTAATCTTCCTTCACCCACCTCTAATCTTCCTTCACCCACCTCTAATCTTCCTTCACCCACCTCTAATCTTCCTTCACCCACCTCTAATCTTCCTTCCCCACCTCTAATCTTCCTTCACCCACCTCTAATCTTCCTTCACCCACCTCTAATCTTCCTTCACCCACCTCTAATCTTCCTTCACCCACCTCTAATCTTCCTTCACCCACCTCTAATCTTCCTTCACCCACCTCTAATCTTCCTTCACCCACCTCTAATCTTCCTTCACCCACCTCTAATCTTCCTTCACCCACCTCTAATCTTCCTTCCCCCACCTCTAATCTTCCTTCACCCCTCCTTTCTCTACAAAAAAAAAAAGAAAAGAAAAGAAAAAAACTCGAGCCTATAGAGGGGGGTGGGGGGGGGGGGGGGGGTTGGGAGGGTGATAAGATTTCTGAACCTTACAGAGACGGGATAAAGTCCATTTCTCCAGTTTCAACACGATAGTTAGGGGGAGACTATCATAAAACCTCATGATATCACTTTAAGATATAATTAAGTTATAAGCCATTGATATAGTTTCTCGTCCACCCCTCTTCCACCCCTCTTCCTCACCACCCCCCCCCCCTTCCTTCATCCCCCCAATAAATCATCGACCGATAACAAAATAAACGGAAGTGGTAAACAAGAGAGCGTAGCGACCTTAACACCCAAGGACTAGAGGGTAACCAAGAGCTGTCTGTCGCTGATGATATAATGTTTGTACTGTGTTTCATCAGCTATAAGACAGACAGACAGACAGACAGACAGACAGACAGACACAATCTAGAAGGAAGACATAGCAGACACATTCTCCCCCGATCACCACACAATCTCTCCCTCCTCCGATCACCTTACAATCCCCCCTCCTCCGATCACCTTACAATTCCCCCTCCTCCGATCACCACACAATCCCCCCTCCTCCAATCACCTCACAATCCCCCCTCCTCCGATCACCACACAATCCCCTCTCTTCCGATCACCACACAATCCCCCCTCTTCCGATCACCACACAATCCCCCCTCTTCCGATCACCACACAATCCCCCCTCTTCCGATCACCACACAATCCCCCCATCCTCCGATCACCTCACAATCTCCCCCTCCCCTCCCCCGATCACCACACAATCCCCCCTCCTCCGATCACCTCACAACCATTGGTACCTCGTGTCTCATGCTAGGTGACGGGACAATGGTTATGTCAACGGTGGATTCTTTAAGTCAATCTTGTATGGAAGGTTTGTGTCTGTAGCAACGTTTTGTTATGGTAATGTAAAATGACTGTGGGGTGTGTGTGTGTGTGTGTGTGTGTGTGTGTGTGTGTGTGTGAGAGAGAGAGAGAGAGAGAGAGGGGGGGGGGGGGAACACATACTTGAGAAACTAATCATTATGGGTTGATATATTGCCAATCAACTGTAATCTTTCTTAATGGAGTCCCGCGAGCCACTGTGTTATGGGTCGTTGTCGGGTGAGGACGGACGGACGGACAGATAGACAGACAGACAGACAGACAGACAGACAATAGAGAAAGTAGAAAAAGCAGACATATCCACCACCACTACCACCGTATCTACCATCACTGTCACTCATACCACCACCACTACTACCACAACTGTCACTCATACCACCACCACTACTACCACTGTCACTCACACCATCACTAACACTGCTACCACCACTGTCACTCATACCACCACCACTACTACCACAACTGTCACTCATACCACCACCACCACTGTCACTCACACCACCACCGCCACCACCACTGCTACTATCACTGTCACTCATACCACCACCACCACTGTCACTCACACCACCACCACCACTGCTACCACAACTGTCACTCATACCACCACCGCCACTGTCACTCACAACCACCACCACCACCACCACCACCACTACCACCATCACCACCACCACTGCTACCATCGCTGTCACTCATACCACCACCACTACTACCACAACTGTCACTCACAACACCACCACCACCACCACCACTGCTACTATCACTGTCCCTCACACCACCATCACCTCTGCTACCACAACGATTGGCCTCCAGCCTCCCCCAATAGCAACACCTTCGCCACCATTTAATTACCTTAATATTAAATATCCTAATACATAAGTAGCTATCCTATCTGTGTTAAATTAGTTGAGCCGCAGATCTATGCGGCATTCAGTGACAGTAGCCTCATAGTCAATACCTGCAGCAGTTGTCGGAGTTGGGGCAGAAGCTCTCGTTCCCCTGAGGCAGAGCAAAGCCGACCGAAGGAGTGAGAAAGACAGTCGACATCTCATCCAGGCTGTAACATAACTTCTGGGCTGCTGCTTCTGTTCGGAGATCAACTCCGCGAGCCTGGCGTAGAAACATCTTGCACTTGGTCCCATCCCACCAGAGGTTGTGAACACTAGAGGAGTGAAGCTGCCTTGATCAACGTTTTGGATTCTCTCCCCATATGCCCTACGCTTGTCTTTCTCGTTCCTCCTATGTGCAGCATCGAGAGCTAGGTTACGGTGACATGCGGCCATGGGATCAAAAATCCTGATGTCGAAGAAAGCTCGCTGTCCCCTCGTCCAGAATCCTCGAGCACTGACGTCCACACGGGCTTCGTTAGATGTGTTTGAAGTCCTGTGTTGGAAGATCTCACCATCCAATGGAAGGAGGTTCGGTTCTACCATGACATCCCGGCAGATTTCCTTCAACATATTTGCTGTGAGATCCCTTACCTCGTCATGCCTCATGCATATGAAGCCCCCCTTCTTGCACACCATGGCGTGATCGCCATCATAGGAAGAGCCACACACGCATTGGGAGGGCAAACCTTCTACTGGCCGACCGTACCTTAGAGCAATGGCATCTGTAAGTTCTTGTTTATTAAGACTGAAACCATTTGCCCTTATCGGTAACGTAGTTAACCAGTTCGAGGCGCCCACCTCCTGCGCTATAGCTACTTTTTTTTCAAATTTTCTGGTACCTGCAGCAATAGTTGCTACAACTTATCATTTTGGCAGTGCTGTCGATCTGTCGTAATGGACCTACGAATCTTATTTACTTCGCTGGTATCCACTTCCCCTGTTGCATTCTGGGCTATTATGTGGTCCATGAGGGCTGCCACAGCTATTACTGACGCTGGCCACTCACTTGTATTATCCCACATACTCACGCCTTATATAGTGTGTTTATCTGTTACACACTTAGTAATTAATCACCTGTTAAAGTGACATTCTCTATAAGGTTATGGAGAGAGAGAGAGAGAGAGAGAGAGAGAGAGAGAGAGAGAGAGAGAGAGAGAGAGAGAGGAGAGAGAGAGAGAGAGAGAGAGAGAGAGAGAGAGAGAGAGAGAGAGAGAGAGTCTGATGATGATGATGAACTGGTTATTGGCTATATTCTATAATGAGAGAACGGTGTTTGATGGATAGGAGAAGTTAGGTTTAGGTTTAGGTGAGTAAGATAATGATAAGCCGGTACAGGTAGAGGAGGTTCCTTGTTGTCAAGATCAAGTATTGAATGTCTGACAAATATGGACCCTGATAATATTGGGTTTTATCTTGAGCTGTGGTGGCGGGTTTGAGGAGAGGGGGGGGGGGTGACAGAGAGGAGGAGGGGGAGGGGGAGGAGGAGGGGGATAGTAGAAGTAGGAGGTGGTGGAGAAGGAAGAGGGGATAGGAAGGGAACAAGGAAGAGGAGGGGGAGGAGGAAGAGGAGGGGGGTAGTAGAAGTAGGAGGTGGTGGAGAAGGAAGAGGGGATAGGAAGGGAACAAGGAAGAGGAAGGGGAGGAGGAAGAGTAGGGGGGTAGTAGAAGTAGGAGGTGGTGGAGAAGGAAGAGGGGATAGGAAGGGAACAAGGAAGAGGAGGAGGAGGAGGAGGAAGAGGAGGAGAAAGACAGGGAATTGAGGAATAAGGGAGAGGGGAAGGGAAGCAGGGAAGGAGGAGTGAAAAGGAAGAGAGGGAAGGAGAGGGGTCATATGGATGTTTACGGAGATATTATTTGTAAAAAGAACTTACAACTGACCAACACAATAATATACCATTAAGTTGTTGTTGTTTTGGACTTGAGGAAAAAAACAATATATATATTTTTTGGCTTTGATTAATAATATGGTCATGAAAGGTTATATCAAAATGACGTGTTTCTGTTTTTTCCTGTGACATGTTCAGTTTATTTCAGAGACGTAGACAGGCCAGGAGGACAGAGACGTAGACAGGCCAAGAGGACAGAGACGTAGACAGATAACTAGCCAGACACACAGACGCACGGACACGGAAATAAGACAACGTCAATGATGAAGAAACAAATTATTACCACAAACTGAGAGAGAGAGAGAGAGGTAGAAAGGGTGTGTGTGTGGTATATGGAAATTTTAACCCCCCATTTGGGAGGGACATTTGGCAAGGCGTGAGGGGGAGGGGGAGGGGGAGGGGGAGGGGGAGAGGTACCAACACTCCAGGGTACACTTGACCCTATCTTGTGCCAGAACTGAAGTGGATCGACCAGGATTTCATAGTTTCACTCACACTCGACTGTATTCGACTAAATCTGGTTAAGCGCGTCTTGATTCGGTTAGTTTCACCCACAGCCAGTTTGATCTTGTTCGTTTCACAGTAAAATTCAATTATGTTCAAACTAGATTAAATTTGGATTTTCTTGTTTTTTTAGGCTCCATCAGGTGGGGTGGCTCAGTGATACTATAAAACACGATAGAATTTCTCTGGGTACTTCAATTTCTTCTTGTACTACGCTCTGGATCTACGAGGTTCTGACCCACACTGGACATCTACGGAGACCAATTAGTCCCTAGAAAGAATTATTATTTTTTTATTAGTCCCCAAAAAGAAAACAGAAAAAAAACTAAACACAAAAAGAGAAACAAAACCATAACAAAAGATAGAAAAATAAAAAACAACAGAGCATCTAACACTTAACATTCCTGACGTCTTGGGTTATGTCACCTCCGGCAAAACTCGGGCAAAGCTGCGTCAGGCGATGGTCACACAAGAACTTAAAAATCCCATACTTAAAACACCACACTCTATGATTTCTTTTCATCATGTGACAATTAATTCAATTCAGTGATTCTTTTTTTTTAACCTTCACACGGACTGACGGTGTTGTCGCATATAATAACACACACGACCCTTTGTTGATAATTCTATGCCCTGGTGGCCTGCCTAGCAACTACATCATGCCCTTCTTTCTCCCACATAGTTCAGGGTTACGTAGCATTGATACATAAACTCTGGAAACTGCATAGCAACAGTACACATAATCTGGAGCTACATGGCAACGGTACACACAATCTGGAGACTACATAGCAACGATACACATGATCTAGACTTCTAGAGCTACATAGTAACGGTACACATGATCTACAGCTACAGAAGACCCCACACTAATGTAAGGAATTTTCTTGATAAGTTTTCGGAGCTTATCAGTACATTAAGTTCAGAGAGGAAACATTGCTACATTACACTCGACAGTCGCTCACTCTCACAACAATGAAAGAAATCTATCATGATCTTGTTTACCAACACCTGATACAATGTCACACACTATGGGGGACCTCTGGCTCTTCAAAAACACAATCTCTGGTTACTGCACAAAAGAGAGCTGTACGGACAATGACCTACTTAAAAAAAAAAAACAGATCACACAAACGAAAAATTTGCTATATTGGAATTTTTAAAATTCGAAGATATTAACACTTACTGCTGTGCCCTCTTTGTTTACAAATCTATTAATCACTTGCTTGACAATAATTATTTCCAGTTCCGGAATAATCAGAGATACAACTTAAGGCACCCAGAGCTATTAAGATCACCTCCCATGCGCTCCTCTCAGTCCCAGACCTCCATAAAATATCATGGAATGAAGATATGGAACAACTTACCCCACCCATCCAAGCAAAGACTACGCTCCCTTCCTTAAATCATCTCTAAAAAAATATCTATTGTCTAAGTATTAATATTTCTTGTAACACTTACTATATTTACAGTACCTGCTTTTATTGTACCATCAAAACCGTTTCATCGGAAATTATCATGTAAATAAATAAGTAATTACATCTGCAATAAACATAATTGTCAACTAGACATAATACTGACAGTTCTGTCCTCTTGTTCAACCTTAATACTGCACAATCTATGTTGTACTGCTCCCCCATTATACTTATGTTTTTCAATTCCACTGTAATTTATATATCAGGTGCCTCAAAGAGAGCTCAGGTTCTCAACTGGCTCAGCCATGTTAATATTGTTATTATTATCCACTCTGTATCTGTATTTTCCTGGCTAAATAAACTGTTTCAATTTAATTCAACATGGCAACAATACATACACACAGGGGCTACAGTGTAATATGTTTTTCATATTTTTTTATCTGTGGAAGACGGAATCGGGTGGTAAAATGAAAACCTTTAGAAAATACCGCATTGTACCTAGGCTATTGTTTTTTTTAGTGCCCCATACCACGGTACACGTTTTCTATTGTTGATGAACCGAAGAGGAGGACAATTGTGTTGTCATTCTTCATTGTGTTGTACGGGGTCGTATCTGTCCTTCCTTCTTGACGAGAACAAAAAAAATCTCTCTCTCCCTCTCTCGAGAATGGATGAAAATAAAAGTGTTGATGTAACTTACGCCATATGATATTCCTAAGGACGAGAATAAGCATAAAAGGTTAAATACGCGATATGATTACAGTTGCGACATATATAAGGATAGTTTTGGTTTATAATAGTTAGCCTTCTAATATTCCGTTTGTATAATGAGGATAGTAACCAAATGTTGTGTACCGAGTAACATGGTTTACCGCCAGTCGTTTCTCTACTCTTGCGTAATCTGCCATGACCCTTGCCATACCATAGTGACTCCTCTCGTACCAGTGACTCATCTCGTATTATAGTGACTCCTCTTGTATTATAGTGACTCATCTCGTACCATAGTGACTCCTCTCGTACCATAGTGACTCCTCTCGTACCATATTGACTCCTCTCGTACCATAGTGACTCCTCTCGTACCATAGTGACTCCTCTCGTACCATAGTGACTCCTCTCGTACCAAAGTGACTCCTCTCGTACCAAAGTGACTCCTCTCGTACCATAGTGACTCCTCTCGTACCATAGTGACTCCTCTCGTACCATAGTGACTCCTCTCGTACCATAGTGACTCATCTCGTACCATAGTAACTCCTCTCGTACCATAGTGACTCCTCTCGTACCATATTGACTCCTCTCGTACCAAAGTGACTCCTCTCGTACTATAGTGACTCATCTCGTACCATAGTGACTCCTCTCGTACCATAGTGACTCCTCTCGTACCATAGTGACTTCTCTCGTACCATAGTGACTCCTCTCGTACCATAGTGACTCCTCTCGTACCAAAGTGACTCCTCTCGTACCATAGTGACTCCTCTCGTACCATAGTGACTCCTCTCGTACCATAGTGACTCCTCTCGTACCATATTGACTCCTCTCGTACCATAGTGACTCCTCTCGTACCAAAGTGACTCCTCTCGTACCATAGTGACTCCTCTCGTACCATAGTGACTCCTCTCGTACCATAGTGACTCCTCTCGTACCATATTGACTCCTCTCGTACCATAGTGACTCCTCTCGTACCATAGTGACTCCTCTCGTACCATAGTGACTCCTCTCGTACCATAGTGACTCCTCTCGTACCATAGTGACTCCTCTCGTACCATAGTGACTCCTCTCGTACCAAAGTGACTCCTCTCGTACCATAGTGACTCCTCTCGTACCATAGTGACTCCTCTCGTACCATAGTGACTCCTCTCGTACCATAGTGACTCCTCTCGTACCATAGTGACTCCTCTCGTACCATAGTGACTCCTCTCGTACCATAGTGACTCTCTCTCGTACCATAGTGACTGAGTATTTTCCACAGACCTTGAGAGTGAGACAAATATCTCTCACTCCTGGTCTATCGAGATACGTTTCATAAATCCTAGTATCACACGTGTTCCTTTATTACGATTCTTTTGCTCGTTACTGCTTTATCTCTACGATTTTCACACTATTCGTATTTTATTCTCGTATTTATTTCGTATTTTTATTAAAGCGGAATCTTTACGTTGTATCGAATATTTTTGTTAAACTGAAAAAAAAATCTTGTTTGGGTTTTCTTACTACGTCTTTTATTCCATATCTCTTCTCCTATCTTCTTTTTAATTTGTTTACTTATTGACAGTTGATGACCCCCTACCTCTCTCTCTCTCTCTCTCTCTCTCTCTCTCTCTCTCTCTCTACATCTTTACACATTATGCCATATTTAACTTTCTGTTCTCCTCCTCCTCCTCCTCTTTGTTATCTTGTTCTTCATCTCATACCAACCCTTCCACATTCTTCCTCCTACCCCCACTCATACCAACCCTTCCATATTCTTCCTCCTATCCCACTCATACCAACCCTTCCATATTCTTCCTCCTACCCCACTCATACCAACCCTTCCATATTCTTCCTCCTACCCCACTCATACCAACCCTTCCATATTCTTCCTCCTACCCCCACTCATACCAACCCTTCCACATTCTTCCTCCTATCCCACTCATACCAACCCTTCCACTGTCTCCACACTACCCTCCCACCAACTCCCTTCCATCCACTTCTTCCTCCTACCCCACTCATTACCAAACCCTTCACATATTCTTCCTCCTATCCCACTCATACCAACCATTCCCATTTCCTTTCCTCTACCACCCTCCATTCCTATCCCTCGAACCCTCCACATTCTTCCTTCTACCCCACTTCATTCCATATAGATATTCCTCTCATCCTCCTTCTCCTGTTCCTTCTGTTCCTTCTCCTCTTCCCCTCCCCCCTCCTCCTCCTCCTCCTCCATCACGCTTGAGGGTCGAAGTCTCCCCTCCCTTCCTCCCCCCCCCCCCCCCTTGAGATATGACCCTGCTTTAGAAGGGCGTCAGGGCTGGATAAGTTAGGCAAATGAAGAGGTGTTGATGAAAGGGTCTCTGGCTAGGTGATGTGATACAGCCTACCTGACTACCATGGTGTGGGGCTTTGGTAGTGAAGATCAAATGAAGTGAAGATTGGAAGTACGACCATAGGTGATGTTAATTTATTAGCTTTTACCATCAAGGGTTCTTAGAGGCTTAATGAGCTGCAAGGTTGTTGAAGAAGTTTACATCATTCACATTAATTTGTTAACCGTTATTGGTGGTGAAGGAGGAGGAGGAAGGAGGGGGTGGAAGAAAGGGAAGGTGGTGAAGGAGGAGGAGGAAGGAGGAAGAGGAAGAAGGGGAAGGAGGGGGTGGAAGAGGATAATGAGGATGAGGAGGAGAAATAGAAGGAAAATAAATAGCAGGAAGAGGAGAAACTAACAAGAGTCCGTCTAGCTTATAATCACCTTACAGACACACAGACACAATAACCCATATTGATAATTACCCAAACAAACACAGGTAAAAAAAAATCGATAATTAATAAAATAAGAAAACATACATACATACATACATACATACATACAAGCATTTAAATACAAGGATGACGGCAATAGAAATTAACGAGTCAGGTAATTAACTAACAAGGTAATTAACTAACCAGGTAATGAACTAAGTAAAGGCTCTCTATGGTTGTCTCAGGAGTCTTTCAAGCTTACGTGCGTCAATGTCTTACAAATTCTCGTTTTATTTTCCCAAGACTCGACTGACTCTCTCCCTCCCTCCCTCCCTCCCTCCCTCTCTCCCTCCCTCCCTCTCTGGTGTTTACAGCCGCCCTAACATGTTATAGCACCTACAATATACATTATTTACAGCATGTCTCACCTCATCCATCCTTCTGACATGATACACTTTACTAAAAACTAAAACATCCCTCAAATGTAGAAAATATCCATCAGTTTGCTTCGACAAGGCGTAACCAGACCTAACTAAACGTCACCAAACTTCCTCGGATCTCCAGCAACAATTATTAATGTTTAAATCTATTTGGTTTTGTAATTTATTCCCTATTAAAATTTGTTCAGATCTGTTCAATGTTGTTGTATGTGATATATCAACAATATCTGGTCTCTCTTTCAGGGTTATGTAATCGATTTTTTTTACTCCATTTTGTCATTTGTTTTACCAACCGAGAGGGAGGTTAGATCTCTCTTATGTAATCGGTTTTTATGGAGTTTTAACATAATACCTTCTACTGTTTGTTGAGTTTGGACTTAAAGGGAATTTATTTTCAGTGCTGTCATAACATTCTCTGGCAGGTTATTCTAAGATAGTTCGTAATTAGCGAACTAGGTTGTTAACGAAGTAGGTAATTAACGAAGCAGGTAATATGTGAAGTAGGGAGTTAACGAAGTAAGTAATAAGTGGAGTAGATACTTAACGAAGCAGGGAATAAGCGAAGTAAGTAGTTAACGAACCAGGAAAATAGCAGAATTAAAAATGAGCTGAAGAGAGAGAGAGAGACAGAGAGAGAGAGAGAGAGAGAGAGAGAGAGATCACCTTTAACAGGACTCACTTCACAATTCCATCATTACTAAATAAACCTAAGCCGTCTTTTAGCCCGTCCACGCTCTGTCGGGTCATCTATTCATCCATCTATTCTGTCTGTTTCTTTGTCTATCTTTCTGTCAATCTGTCTTTTCTGTCTAATAGAAACATAATCTGGCCTTCTCAACTGCAGCCAATCCAAACACTATTCATCTCTCTCTCTCTCTCTCTCTCTCTCTCTCTCTCTCTCTCTCTTAACACCTTCCTGACAGCGGCCATGACACATCAGGTCTAACTTAGGGGCCAATTAAGGTCCACAAGGGCGGTGCCAACTGAGTGCGAGCCAAGGTCCCTAGGTACTACAAGAGTGGTGGATAGATATAAGGGATGAGTGGGGAGAGAGTTGGTATAAGGGATGAGTGGGAAGAGAGAGAATTGGTATAAGGGATGAGTGGGAAGAGAGAGAATTGGGATAAGGAATGAGTGGGGAGAAAAATGAGAAAGGTTTGAGTAGGTGGATAAGGATAAGTATGAGTAGGGGAGAAAGGGGATGGGAATAAGGGACGGCTGGTGGGACAGAGGATTAGGGATAGGGGACTGTAGTGGGATAGAGGATCAGGAATAGAAGGAAGGTAAGAGAATGAGTTACAATGGTCTTAAAATCATTACCTACTAGAACAAACAACTATGTAATCTTATAGAGGTGAAGCAGAAGTGAAGCAGAAGTGAAGCAGTTTAACCTGACCAATTCAATTTACCTGGAAATTTGTGAAGTGTTTTTTATAATCCTTAGGGAACTAAAAATTGCAAAATGGTACTAACTAATATTTACACAAAGACTTGATGGATCTCGTAAGCCACTGATGGATAAACGTGGCTGACATTACAGGAATACAGTCACGGGTCTCTGGAAAGTAATAAGGAGAAGAAAGACGAACACTGGAGGTAGAGGTGGAAGAGGAGAAGGAGAAGATGGAAGAAGAAGAAGAGGGGGAAGAAGAGGGGGGGGAAGAGGAGGCCTAGTTTTATAGAGATCGTCTTGAGTAGAGGAGAAGCATGAATGAGGTTGGCGACTCTCAGTTCTTACACTTATCTGTCGCCTGATGATAAGAGGACACACACACACACACACACACACACACACACACACACACACACACACACACACACTTCATCTATAGTACCACAAAAAAAATTTCTGTCTGGAATAAGATATTAATAAAGTATTCATATCTAAACCATTCAGTCGATGGCACATACAGATTTCACTGGATTTCCTTCCTTATGACTACTTTAGATCATAGAGCTTTAAGTCACTCTAGTACTGAAAGATTTATTGGTGTTTATTAGAGAATCGAACAACGAGTCAGGGGGCGAGCGTGAGGCTGAGGAGTAGTCAACAAAATGGAAATGGACGGAAAATGGTGAAAATTGACAGAATACTAAGTGGAAATAGACAAAATAAACTGGAAATGGACAGAAAAAGTGAAAATTGACAGAAAACAACAGCAAAACAAAGTGGAAATGGACAGAATAAAAAATAATAGACAAAAAACAACGGAAAACAAAGTGGAAATACCTAGAAAAACATAAGTGGGAAAAGGACAGAAAAAAAAAAAAAAGTGAAAATAGACAGAAGAGAAAGTAAAAATAAAGTAAAAGTGAAATAAGGAAAAAAAAAATAAGAATACTCAGTAAAACAACAAACAAGAAATCGAATGTTATGAAACTCGACCATTACAATAACACCAAGAGTAGAAAGTCAAAGGAAATCACATTCTATAGCACAGTCGTGATAATAACCTGACTGAGAATAAGTTATAATGAGCTCCAACGAGTATATTGAACACAGATAAGACCCGATATGTGGATTTTTTTTACAACTGGAAGATGAGAAAAAAAAAATAGTTCCCACAGATGAGAGAAAGAGAGGGAATAGAAGTTTTTGTGGTTACCGTTATAAAAAAAAAATATCTATTCTTCTTATAATTATTATTTAGCCTTATTTTCACACGTTCTGTTTTTATCTCCCTATTTTCACACAGTTAGATATCCAGTTTCACACAGTTTAGGTCTACAGTCTTATCCAGTCAACAGTCCAGTTACTCAGTTCTTAAGTTATCCCTCAAATAAATACTATTTTTGGAGTGTAGTGTTGTTCGGCTAGTTTGGAGTTTCACCACCAGAGAGAGAGAGAGAGAGAGAGAGAGAGAGAGAGAGAGAGAGAGAGAGAGAGAGAGAGAGAGAGAGAGAGTACCAAGATAAAACACCCTTGTGAGTTATTAGTTAATATGGCCTCATAAATGTCTGGGTTTAAGCTCTTGTCAGATCTGATTAGCCGCTAGTTTATTTCACCTGTTGCATTAACCACCTTAACGCTAACCTAACCTAACCCCAGTGGTAGCTTTAGGGCAGTTAATCATTATACAGAACCTACTTAGGGGAGATGGGGTGGGTGGGTAATCTTCAGGTCGTTTCTCTCCAACAATACACAGTGAGTAAATTGATTGATGATTTAATATTCTTACTACGCTTCACCAACTATGGACTTTAAGCAGGTGAATAGATTTGTAATTACTCTTGGGTATAGGTAAGCGTATGTACGTTGGGTTGAGGAAAGTACTGTACGTAGGGTTGAGGTAAGTACTGTACGTAGGGTTGAGGTAAGTACTGTACGTAGGGTTTAGGTAAGTACTGTACGTAGGGTTGAAGAAAGTACTGTACGTGAGGTAAGTGATAAGAGTCGGTAATTGACAGGTGGGAAGAGGCGTTTGAGATGCAGGGTTTGAGGTGGGTCCTTAGGCAATACAACTTTAGGAGGAGCAATGATGAAAGAATAACAAGGACTAGCAACTGACGTCTCTCCCCCCCCTCCCCTCCAATCACCTTCCCTCCTCCTCCCCCCCCTCCAATCACCCTCCCTCCTCCTCCTCCCCCTCCCCTCCCCATAAACTCGACTCAATAAAGCAGTATTCTACATTTTTCTCCTTTCGTCAATGTAATTTCTTAGACCATCAAATTTACCTGCACTAAAAACTAAACAAACTTATATCGATTATATCTGCTCTTTCCACAGACTTAGGTATTGAGTTCAAGAGTATTACATAATATTTATATGCCGTTACGGGTACAGCCTTGATAACTTGTAACGCCGCCTGCACCTGATGATGAAGTTAGATAGCTAGGGTGATGATAAAGTTAGATAGCTAGAATGATGATCAAGTTAGATAGCTAGGATGGTACAGTTAGACAGCTAGGGTGATAACTATGTAGGGAAGCCTTTAGAGCCGAGTCAAGAACGGAAGGAGAGCCCCCTCGAGCAAGATAATTAAAGAGGCGTATAACAATGACATAAAAAAGCTGAAGAAGTGTAGTAGTGTCAGTCTGCGTACGTGGAGAGAGAGAGAGAGAGAGAGAGAGAGAGAGAGAGAGAGAGAGAGAGAGAGAGAGAGAGAGAGAGAGAGATTTTACCTTCAAGACTCCATCCAACACGCAATTTCGCTTCCGTCCTCGATTATCCCCAAATAAAATGAAATGAACGCCTTTCCTCTCCTTTCCTCTTCTTCCTCTTCTTTCTACCCCTTCTCCTCCTCCCCCTTTCTCTTCCTTCTCCTCTCCCACCTCCTCAGTTTATCACTCATGATATACGGATGTCAATAATTCCTCTCAAACACTAAATGTTTTTCCTCCGTCGATGATGACTTGGAGGTGAAAACAAGGCAATATATTATGTCATTTCAGAGACAAACTTACACTCATACTAAAATATTATACGAGTCTCCAGTCCTACCTAACTTATCATATATTTTCTCTCTTCCCTCAAAACACGGCCTTGACAGAGACACGGGTACTTGTATATTGAATCTATGATCGTGATATATTAATTAAAGGTAGAAAAGATATTACCTGTAGAGCTAATTTTTCTATATAATATTATATACGGTTAAAGAGTCTTGCTTTCACACCTGTCCGGACTTGATTGATTACAGTGTACACCTGGGAGGGGAAACACCTGGCAATGACATGTTAATCGTTCTTTTACTTTCAATGGTGGTGACAGCAATGGTGGGAATATATTGACTTGACAGGTGAGTAAGGTTATAATTTACTTGATTTCACACGATATACCTAGAGGGAGGGGAATGGGGGAGGGGGGGGGGGGAGGTAGGGGTGTAGGTAAGGGATGGTATATAGGGGGGGGGGGTAGGTAAGTAGATAGGGGGCTAGAATAACCTGGTAGTAACGACAGGTACCACAGTGGACACCATCTAATTACAGTGACCTACCCATACCTGAAGTACACGTGTTGAAAGGTGTGAGTATTTCCCCTTTAACCAGGGTATAAGAAGTCAAAGGTGTCATATATACAGATATAGCACGTGTATATACCTTATAATTATATATACACCTCATCAGTAGGTCAGATTAGTTGAAGTTAATAGGAAATTTGTCATTTTTTTTTAATATAGTCTCTCTTGTCTTCCATCATGAGGCAGACTGGAGGATGAAAAAGGTGGGAATTATGTACTACGAGAGTAAGGTAAGAGACAGTGCTTCCTAGATACTGAATATTAGTCAATAATTTACTATAATAGAGATGTATATGCGTGTAACTTAGATCAACACCTACTTATACTTATCTACACCTACTTATACTTACCTACACTAATCCACACCCACCAGCACCCACTTACACCCACAAACAGGTCTTAATCACGGATGAATAAGAGAATTTGGCAAAGTCACTCAGGGGGGGGGGGGGATTCTTTACCTGTTAAGTCCAGGTGTATACTCTTCAGTCAGTATCAAACAAGGGCATAAGTGTCCCTCGTAACACACACACACACACTCTCTACATAATATCTACACCGTCCTGGGATAAAAACAGTCCATATATGTGATAAGTTATAGCAAGATATGAACCTGAATCTGTCGGTGATAAATCTCTGGGTTCTTTTTTTCCTAGTTTGGCAACCAACCTTCATTTCTCCACCTGTCTCTCTCTCTCTCTCAGACCATTTCTCAGCCCCCACTACAGCTGTCTCTCTCTCTCTCTCTCTCAGTCCCCTACTACAGTTGCTTCTCTCAGCCCCCTACTATAGTTGTTTCTCTCAGCCCCTACTACAGTTGTTTCTCTCAGTCCCTACTACAGTTGTTTTTCTCAGCCCCCACTACAGCTGTCTCTCTCTCTCTCAGCCCTACTACAGCTGTTTCTCTCAACCCACACCTGTTTCTTTCAATCCTACTATAGCTGTCTCATTGGGCCTCCTGTCTCTCCTAGCCCCCACTAAAACTGTCTTCCTCAACTCCCAGTACAGTCGTCTCTTTCAGCCCCCTGTCTCCCTCAGCCCCCACTACAGGTAACTTTAGGTAATATTAATTGGTGATACACAGTGGGGAAACCTTTAATCTTACGTACATGACCTTGACCCTACGTATATGACCCTATTTGTAAACATTACGTACATGATCGTATTTTTAATCTTACGTACATGACCTAACTTTTAACCTTACGTACATGATCGTATCTCTAAACTTTACGTACATGATCTTATTTTTAATCTTACATACATGACCTAACTTTTAACCTTACGTACATGATCGTATTTCTAAACCTTACGTACATTATCTTGTTGAGGGGGCGAGATGAAATAACACACATGCAACACAAATTGGCAGTCCTTAGTCGGGGATCATGTAACTTCACTCCCCTAGATGTCGTGTGTGTGTGTGTGTGTGTGTGTGTGTGTGTGTGTGTGTGTACGTACGGTCTCTAGTTTGAGATGCTTATAACTGGTTTTCTCTCTCACTTGTTTTCTTCCCCTCTCTCTCTCTCTCTTTCATTCATTTTCTTTCATGGGTATTCTCTGATCAACCCAGTACACTCAGTTTAAGTTCTCAGTTGACAAAAGGTCCTTCCCTCCCTATCCAAGTCCACCCATGCTACCAGGTCATCTAACTTTCAGTACTCTCTCCTCTCTACCGTGTACTAGAGCTGATAACCCTGATCGAGGTGACCCCAGGCTTATGGTCAGGTTTAATACCATTCAGTAATTTTATTTAATATGTCGAGTAAGTTGGGTTCAGGCAGCAGGTCCATTATTCCCTCATATAAGGCTATGTTCTATCGCCAGTACAAACAGTTAATGGCGCTTGACAGAACCAAGGCTATTCATTAAAGGAATAACGACAAACGCGACAAACAAATAAATTTAGATAAAACAAAAAAATATTTTCCGACTGTGCAAAAGAAGTTTGAACTCGACAAAGAAACTTCTGAATAACCTCGTGAAGAATCTAAATGCCTGGTTACAAAACACTATCACAGCTATTTTTCTTTGATTCTCACTTTATGAATTAATCATCACACGTGAGGAGTTCAGGCTCCTCTGAGTGCTGATGTAAATCTGTCTGACTCGCCGCTCCCTCAGGGCATGAGAAAACTTCCACAAATCGTATCTTGTTTACCAGAGAAAACAAGGGAAATTCCAGCTTCGTTATAGCAGAAACTCTAAAATATTCTGGGGAATGTTATTTTGGCGGGGGGTCCAGTCAGACACAGATGTTTGTCCAAGTACCAGTCAGTTAAAAACATTTTGCTGCCGCGTGTGTGCATTAGCTTAAAGTTAAATACGTAATGTACCCAAGACAGGTCACATTGCTCCTTGTTCCCCCACCAGTACAGTCCAGCCCTTCACCAATGAATGACTTACAGAAATTTCATGAACTAAGAATGGCCACCAGATCGCCAGGTTTAACCGGATCATCTTTATTATTAAAAATTTATGAGTTCTTGAGGGAAATAATATGTACACGCCTTCATGAGTTCCTACATTCAGCACGGAACACAGCCCCACACAGAAGAGATGTTACTCCCTCTAAAAAGTATCTTCACGGAGCGGTTCAATGAATTTAAAAATGAACACCGCGACTCTTGTTGTCTCGGTAGGGTTGTCAAAATCCTTCGTCCGCTGTGTCATATTGTCTCACACAAAATCGTGAAGATATATTTTACAGTGAGTTATACACAATAGCTTAAGAAATCCTGTAGTACCCAGCGACTTAGTTCAAGGATGTGGTAAGTTAATTATTTGCTATAGCTGTATGTTACGTGAAGAAGAAAAGATAAAATTCATATTGAAACCAAATTTTTCATTTTTACTGTCCTCACTGTTTATTTGTACCCAGGGGAAGAAATTGTATCGTCTCCATCTTGTTCTTTCTGTGTTTTTCTGTCTCCCGTTCTCCTCCACCACCACGCTCTCTTGAACACGAAAACATTCCATGAAAACTTTCCTCTTTATACCACGAGTACATCAGATCTCTCTCTCTCTCTCTCTCTCTCTCTCTCATCATTCACATAACAAAGTCAACTCGTCAAAACCAAGAAAATAATATAAATTCTCTTGACTCACAGATAAAAGCTGAGTTACTTCCACTTATAAACTGCTTGCTGGGGAGGAAAGAAAAATGTCCACAACACACCCAGAATATTTCCTTGTATGTCTGTTGTTGCCGCTGTATCCTGCCAATAGTACACCAAGGCTACGAGTGGAAGAGTTTTAACTGTATATGAGGGCTACTAGTGGAGGAGTCTATCCATATCAAAGCTACTAGTGGAAGAGTCTAACACCACATAAGGGTACGAGTGGAGGAGCCTAACCACTAAAGACTATGGGTGGGGGAGGAGTCAGGTATCACATTAGGGCTATGGATGAGAAGGGTAACTTTAAGCTCAGGCTATGGGATGGGGGCGGGGGGGGAGGCTAAGGTTTATAAAGTTAGTGAACTCGAGATGGTCTAACCTGACGCTGACGACGGCATAAGACCAGGTAGAAAATAAACTTTAGGGAGGAGGCTTAACCCCCCATCCCCCCCCCCTCGTTAGATAACTTGTGGGTGCTGACTCGGTCATACTTTCTTACAGGTAAATGGATATGCTTAATTAGTGAGTCAACTGGGAATACTTTTGTAAGAAGAAAATGAAATAGATCGTAGGTGTAGGAAAATATAGATGATGAAATAATACAATATAAGCAAAAGAAAACAAAAAAATACAATACGGGTTTAAGGAAAAGTTATTGTGTTTTTTATTACAAGAAGTGTGTGGGTACAGAATACATTATGAAGTCTGGAATATTTATTATGTGTGTGTGTTGAAGAAAATACAAAGGTTAGGTTAGGGTAGGTTAGGGTAGGTTAGGTTAAGTTATGGTAGGGTAGGTTAGGTTAGGTTAAGTTAGGGTAGGGTAGGTTAGGTTAGGTTAGGTTAAGTTAGGGTAGGGTAGGTTAGGTTAGGTTAGGTTAAGTTAGGGGAGGTTAGGTTAGGTTAAGTTAGGGTAGGGTAGGTAAGGCTAGGTTAGGTTAAGTTAGGGTAGGGTAGGTAAGGCTAGGTTAGGTTAAGTTAGGGTAGGGTAGGTAAGGTTAGGTTAGGTTAAGTTAGGGTAGGGTAGGTAAGGCTAGGTTAGGTTAAGTTAGGGTAGGGTAGGTAAGGCTAGGTTAGGTTAAGTTAGGGTAGGGTAGGTAAGGCTAGGTTAGGTTAAGTTAGGGTAGGGTAGGTAAGGTTAGGTTAGATTTTACATTGTTACATCAACTAGTTTTATTTTTTCAGTATACCTCAATATTTTACACCTTTAGTAGAACGTAACATATGTAAGTGACATTTTTTACTTCAATTGTTATATTAGGTAACTTATTCCTCATTTCTCTGCTGATACAAGTTGTGATTCTTGCATGAGGTGATTCAATGTCAGTAACTGGAATTTGGGAAATATAATCCTTGACTTACAGTACTTCCTTCCCTCATGAGTAATATAATAATGACTGTCCCTCGTGTAACGAGGATGGCCGGCCAAAGGGCCACCTAGGCGTGAATTTGTTTAAGGTGTAGAAGCTGCATGACCCAGTGTCAAGGAATAGTCCGAGAAGACCGGAAAACTACACTGGCTAACCATTACCTCGGAACACGATCCGCAAATCGATTAACATCCAGGTTCCCAATTACTGCTGGGTAGAGAGGCAAATGGCGTAAAGAAACTTGCCCTTAGTTTCACACTGCCCGGAGATCGAACCCGGGTCCGCTCGCTTGCGGACCCGAGCATTCTGACCATTACACCACAGCTCGCCATAACACACACCTAAGACACACCTGTCACACACCTAATTCACACCTGTCGCACACCTAATACACACCTGTCAGACCAGCCTACCCTAGTCTAGCCTGGTCTGGTCACTGTAGCCTGGACTATCCCTCGTGTTCAGTGATGATGGCGACCCACTCTGTCTCTCTTGACAGCTGAGGAGACAAGCATGAGCTCTCTACCTTGAGTTGATGGCTTCTCCCCCCCCCCCTCTCTTCTTTCTTCCTTCTCTTTTATTCCTCTTCCCTTTATCTTCTCCACTTTTCCCCCTTCTCTTTTTCCTTCTCACTCTCTCTTTCTACTTCCTTTTCTCCCTGTCTTCTCCTTCCTTCCCTCTCATCTCTAACCTCCCCCTCCCCCCCCTGTTGTGGATGTACCAGTCACCTCACACATGTTACAGACTGTTTCATATTGGTAAAGGCTGTAAGACGTGAAGCTAGGTGTGTGTGTGTGTGCAGAGTGGCCAACACCTGGTCTGCTGTCTCACGCCACACACAAAGACACACACACACACAAGGAGTACTGAGGCCCCTTGTTTAGTTTCCCACACGGTTAATGTGTAACGAGGCGCTACTCTAGAGCTTCACGCAGGGGCCAAGGGGGAGTACTTATCACCCACCTTTAGTTCAGCTACCGGATGGAAGCTTTAGTTAAGGAAATCACACATGGAAAGATTGTTATGGTGGTTGTTATAAAAAGTTGAAACGTTAATAAAATGTTGTGGATATCCGCTATACAGTAGGCCTATTTAAGGGTAGGAGGTGTACTATAAGTTATCCTGGGGGGAGGTTATGTAGTATGGAGAAAATATATTTATGAGTATATGAGAGTTTTTAATTTTTATAAGTAAGAAATATTTTTAATTCTACAGTACCTGGAGGAATATTAATTTTTTTTTTTAATATGGGGGGAAAAATATTAGCTTTTCTGTTATGATTTTAGTTTTGTATGAAGGAGTCTTTTATTGTTGTCTTTATTTTGTTTTTCGTGAGAGTAGAGGGACTATAACTTGGCTTGTTTGGGGTTGACTGGCCACTTCGCCTTTAGGATATTTCGGCCGAAGCTGTTTTCTTTTTCTGAGTTGTTTTCTTTGGACTTCTTCCTTTTGTTCTTTTTGCTTTTCAATTTCCATTCTCCTTCTTGGTCTTGTTCTGGTATATTCTCGTAAAAGTCTAAAAACGCCGATGATTTTAATGTTACTAAATCTGACTTTTTTGTCTTTTCTTCCGTCTCGTTTAATTCTGGCTTCTTTTCTGTGGTCTTGTTGGGGTCTTGAATCTTCTTTTCTTCGGTCTTCACTACAAGGAGAGCCTCCTTGTAGCTCAGTTTATTTTTGCTTCGCAGCTCAGCTACCCTCCACTCCTCCCTCCACTTGGGACACTCCCGGTGGGAGGAGGAGTAAGGGCCACTACAAGCTGCGCATTTCTTGGCGGCTGCTGGTGCTGGTGCCCGGGTGTCCAGCAACTGCAACAGACCTCCCGAGTTCGACACTTCCCTACCAGATGGCCGTACCTCTGGCATTTGTAACACATTGTTGGTCTTCTTTTATACGGCCTTACTGGGATGTTCTCCCATCCCAGCAATACGGTGCTTGGTAGATTCTTGGGATAATCAACCAGTGCAGTTATGCTGGACAGTTTCCGTACTATTGACAGCTGGTATCCGATCAGCTCGGCCAGTTCTTCTTTTTCAAGGTGTTCTATCTCGGTGTGGGAGATGACTTCCAACACCATGTTGTCCTCTGTGTGAGCTTCCACTAGTATCTGGATCCCGTTAATTTCTGTTATGCTGGCAATTTGATGGGCCTGGCCCCATTCCGCGAAGGTGACGATAAGGCCAACACTTACTGGTCTGCAGACGACCCTTGTCACCCCCCTGATTCCTAAGGAGTCAAAAAACTTCCTTAGGACAAGGAGGTTTAGTTGCTTGTGCGAAGGGCATGTGACTGGGTACAGTCTTACGACCTTCGCCTGGTCACAAATCAGCCTCATCGTTAGGTTCACGCAGTACCTCGGGAGCAGAGAAGATCTTGCCTCGCCGAGTGAGTATAAAATGATTTATTTATTTTTTTTTGTATGAGGGGGTCTTTTATTTTTATTTATTATATTTTTTTCGTGAGAGAAGAGGGAATACAGACAGGATATATATATATATATATACAATCAACACCTCAACCCGCCAGGATTCGAACCCACGGCCCACAAGCCTATGACTGTGACCGGGGAACGCTAACCGCTGGACCACCAGGATGCTAAAAGCAGTCCTAGACTTTGTTATATTTCACACAAAGCCTGTTCAACGAGCTTGTGGGCCGTGGGTTCGAATCCTGGCGGGTTGAGGTGTTGATTGTATGTAGAAGTCCGCGTGCTTTATTGGGCTAATGAAATATATATATATATATATATATATATATATATATATATATATATATATATATATATATATATATATATATATATATATATATATATATTTACTTATTTATTTATTTTTATTTTCATTTATTTTTTAATCTCCGAGACGAGCTCCTCCTTAAAGATCCAATTTCGTTTTTCAGGGATGTCTTTGGGTACTGTCTTATTTATCCAGAGGCTGAGGTCCATATTTTTCGGCTATAGTGACACGTGGTTTACCTCAAGAGGGTCGTGTTCCTTGCCTCTGTACCTTCCTCTTGTGTTTCTGGATCAATTCCCTTCCATTTCCCTTTCTTTTCTCCCTGGTTTCTTTTTGAACCTGCTTCCCCCTTTTGCCTGTTTCCCCTTTTGCCTGTTTCCCCTTTCTACCCGTCTCTCCTGTCTACGCTATCATCCTCAGCATTAATGTGTCCGAGGCGGCACGCGGAGTAGGCAACATGAGGCTTGGTATCAAATATTTCAGATAGGTCCAAACAGGTTGAAATATAATAGGTATACTCTTCTATATCTCTCAGAGTATATCTCCCAGAATAGGGTATATCTCTCAGGGTTTATCTCCCCAAAATAGGATATATATCTCTCCCTGTGGTCTAGATAATTGTGAGTAATTGGGTCAGTTTTTTATCCGACAAGCCCGTGGTAACTACTGTATTGTTCCGCCGTTAACTATTGAGTCTAAACCAGTTATCCACTTGACATATCACCTTCACTGTGGTAATGTAACACCTAAACCATTAAATTGTCAGTCCAGTACAATTACCACTCAGCCACGTTACAAATGGCGCCATTATTCCATTATCCCATTAACTTTTTTCTTTTAGTTGACATATATTTAGTCGTCTTGTATAATTTCCTTCATGCTTTACGACGTTGTTCTTCTTGTTTCTGATGACAAGTGAAGTGTGTCGTGAGCAGGAATTAATGAAAAGCTAATGGGATAACGGCCCCCAACCCTCGCCCTTACTGAGATGAATTTAAGATATTTATTTTGTTTTTTATTGGTTATTTCCTACAGCGGCCAAGAAGCTGAAGACTCGATGATGAATATGAATGTAAAGATTTGTTTAGAAGATATTGTTATTCATTCTAACCTAACCTACCCTGACGTAACCCACGCTGACCTAACTTACCCTAACCTACCCTGACCTGAATGAACTACTGAGATTGTGCTCCGAGTTTGTCAATAGAGTGCTGGAGATGTGCGTGTGTGATGCGGAGAGAGAGAGCCACACAACCTTCCTCTTCCACCTCCCAGGAGCCACTGAGCTACAACATGGCAGACAGGCAGGTCCCCCCCCCCCCCCACCCATTGTAAATATTTAAACATCTCGTATCACCACCAGGTACCATCGACTTGTGAAATATACTAGTATACCTCGTGGGCTTGTAGACCCGATCCACTGAGCCTCAGAAATAATACATATGGATCAGGGCAAGAAAATATATACTCATTGTAAGGGTGTGGGGGAAAAAGGGATGGATATTTGGGGCCACTTTTCCCTGACTCTATCGACATGACTGATAAATTCTTTTGAGTTATTTATTTATTTTTTTTTTCATTCTTTGATTTTTTTTATCCGGATTTTTATTATTAAAGGATGAAATTACTACAAGTTTTCTTTTCGTTTTTTATTTCATTGGATGGACTAGTAGTGCCCCGGGATCGAACCAACGCGCTTTAGAACATGAAGCGAGTGTTGTATCTACTACCCCACCGCACCTCTTGATTCACTTTTCTCCTACTTCACTCTCTCGCTCTTTTCCTAAATTGTGCATCTTTTTTATGAGAGAGAGAGAGAGAGAGACAGAGAGAGAGAGAGAGAGAGAGAGAGAGAGAGAGAGAGAAATCATGAACCGAACAGAAGAGAAATTTAATACCTTTGAGTGATGTTAACAATGGTAGCAAGAGTCTCTAGTTACACAATAGTAAGAGACAGCCAATACCACTCCTATGTCTCTCCAGTCTATATCTGAGTCTTCCTAACGTGATTCAATTGATATTTTTCCATAACTTGTTTCCACTTCTCCACAATTCTATTACTGGGATAATTTATTATTTTTTTTTTTTTACTATTTTTCTTCCTAAATATAAATGTGTGTAAAGTAATTGTATTTTTTTTTTTTACTTTTATATATTGATGTAAGTATTTTGTTCATATTATTTTTTATTTAATTCTGTTTTTTATTTTATACTTTGGTTATAACGCCCCTCACACACACACAAACACACACACACAAACACACTCTAGAAATGTGTTAATTAATTTTCTTTTAATCTCTCTATATAAAAGGTTCCTAAGGCCCGGAATAAACTTTTTTTTTCCTTCATTGAATATTCTGAAAAGATTCTATACTATGTCAACCAAAAATATGTGACGAGCATAAATACGAGTGAGGTTCTGATTAATGTCATCTAGTGTTGTAATATATCACTACTGTTTCTATTATTAAAACCCTATTATATTCTGTTAGTAAACACTCCCTCCAAAAAAGTGACTATACGGGGCGGATCGATGAATTTCAGAATTATCACTGTGACTCTTGTTGTCTCAGTAGGGTTGTCAAAATCATTCGTCCGTTGTGTCATATTGCCTCACACAAAATCATAGAGATATATTTTTAGGGGGAGTACATACATACATACATACATACATACATACATACATACATACAGTTGTTTAGGTTTTAGTTAACTACTCATTACACCTAAATCTTTCTCATAATCTTGATCGAATTTTGTGTCACCAGCAAATTCACTTGTGTTCCTAAGCCTTTGGATGGTACACCGCTGATAATATTGTCCTCATCTGATATCTACCGTCAATACTAACCTAACCTAACCAAACTAACTGGGGTATTCACCAATGATCTTCACTATTGTTCATATCATTCATGTATTGATCCAAACTGACATGTGAGGCAAAACTAACAAAATCTAACGCAAACTAACAATATGTGACGCAAAACTAACAAAATCTAACGCAAACTAACAATATGTGATGCAAACTAACAATATGTGATGCAAACTAACAATATGTGAGGCAAAACTAACAAAATCTGATGCAAACTAACAACATGTGACGCAAAACTAGCAACATGTGACGCAAAACTAACAAAATCTGACACAAACTAACAATATGTGACGCAAAACTAACAAAATCTAATGCAAACTAACAATATGTGATGCAAACTAACAATATGTGACGCAAAACGTGTGAGACAAGCTAACTTACAACAACTGACGGTATTATTGTGTTCAAGTGGAGAATTTGTTCCTTAAATTGATTGAATCTTTCCCTGGTTTAAATAATTATTCATGTTAAAATTTCTCAAACTTTTTTAATTTCTTGAACTAATCACATTAAATTACCTTAAGACAACGCTTCTCAAAGTAAAAAAAAAAAATTCAACTCTTCGCAAGGTAGAATAAATATTTTTGGAGTTATTTTTCGTATGGCTTAGTTTTTAATACAGGGATGGTGGCAGCTAAGTACTCTGTTAGCTTTAATGGTGTCAGTTAAGCATTGCGTTAGCTTAACTCCTGTTCCTTCTTCCTCCTTCACTCACACTTTACTCTCCTCCTCTTACTGTAATTGACTTAATATCCCGATTAAACAAAGCCTAAAAAAAAAAAAAGCTTAATATGAACACCTTAAACGAGACGAAAGAAAGCGGATCTATTACGCCGGGTGCCATCTGTTGCTACCCGACTGACCGACCGACCGACCGACCCACCGACCGACCGACCCTGAAAGATATTCTTGGGCATTTTCATATATTTTTTTTCTTTCTTTCACGAGACCTTTTCAGTGTTGTTTCTTTTAGGGATTTATTGGTGTTTTTGTTATTTTTTGGGGGGATTTATTTGTTTTTTGTTCTATGTTTAGGGATTTATTAGGATTGTATTTTTAGGGATTATAGTGTATTGTTCTTCTTTAGGATTATTAGTGTATTGTTCATTCTTTAGGGATTTAGTGTATTGTCATTCTGGGATTATTTAGACTGTCCTATTATGACGATGGAGTTAAATTGTGGGTAATTTGTATTGTTTTCTATAGACATATATAAGAGATATAAGATGCAATTTATTTTTTATATAATGAAACCTTTCTTTAACGGACACTATGGAGAAGAAAGTCCATTAAATCGAGGGTCCGTTAAACTTTAAACCTGTATGGAGAAGAAAACCCGTTATATCGAGAGTCCGTTAAATGTAAAACCCCAACTACCGAACTATATAGAGAAAAAAATCACTATACATATCTGAATAAAAAAAAAGACTAAGTAATCGAAAGTATAAGCGAAAGAAACCCATTAGTAAAACAAAAGACCATCTGCTTATATACACAGGTTGAGAATCCCTTTCCTACATTGAACCTAATTAGCAAAGGATTAGTCTTCATTTTTTTTCTTCAGGTTTTTATCATTAATATGGAATACGAGGAAGATAATTATGAGGTAGATCTTGTACGTTAAAACACCCCCACACACACACGGAGAGACACCATTAGCTTGAGTATTATTTTAAGATATGAAGGGCGGTATATTATATCATAGTGAAATTACCCAACTACCGGCCGATATAGAGAGGAAAGTCCCTTATAGACGTAAAACCCTCTCTTTAACGAACTATATATATAAATGAAAATCCTTTATATCGAGAGCCCATTATATGTGAAACTTCTATTTAATGAATTGTATTGAGATAAATCCATTATATCGAGAGTCTGTTTGATGTGAAAGCCCATATAACGAACTAATGGATATAGAAGACCGTTATATGGAGGTTTCAATATTACTAAAATTTGTATAATATTATTTGAGGTCATTTTTAACTGTGATTAATCTTTTTTTATATTCCAATAAATCTAGTATCTGCGTCTGGTTGTTTTTCTTCATCTTATCTCGTATTTATAAATGTACAGTCGCGGACAGAATTCCTTGGACACTCTGGCATGAAAACAGCTTGAGGGTCATTAGGGTGAAGGAGATTGGAATTTTAAGTCGTTTTCTCATGTACTTCTTCTGTTTTAAATAGTAGTGTTTTTTTTTTTCTTCTTTCATTTTGTGGTTCTTTCCGACACCTTTATTATATGTGAACTAATTATATTGACCCTGAAGTAGATGCCAGAGGTAGTCACGTGTTGAGAGAATTTTGTCCGTGAGTGGTAGAACTTCTCTGTGCTTTTAATTCATTGAGTAACATTGTACTCAAGGGGTTCATTTATCTAATGAGGGGAAAGTACAGGTATCTAATGAGGGGAAAGTACAGGTATCTAATGAGGGAAAAGTACAGGTATCTAATGAGGGGAAAAAGGCACAGGTATCTAATGAGGGAAAAGTACAGGTATCTAATGAGGGGAAAAAGGCACAGGTATAACTTAAATTTCAAGAGTTAAATGAAACAGGTGACATTGATCTTATAAGCGAAACATTAAAAGTTCTCTGAATAAAAAAATAAAATAAACAGAAAATCAACCAATTAAAAACAAGTTAGTATTCAGGTGTTAGTTTTAAATGGTGTAATTGGTGTTATTATGGAAAGGTGAATGAAGGTTGTAACTCATTGTAACTGACTGCTTATGAGATCCTTCGAGGGGGTACGTAAGTGGGTGGGGGGGGGGGAGGGGAGTTGGTAGTTGCTGAAAGGTAGAGAGAAAGTCTTTGAAGTGAGGAGTTTTTTGAGTGAGGTAACATTGAAGCTGGGGTAGAGGTGAGAGGAGTAGTGGGGGAGATTGGAGGAGGAGAGGGTAAGAGGAGGGGGTGAGAGGAGGGGGAGAGGGTGAGAGGAGGGGGAGAGAGTGGAGGAGGAGAGGGAGACAGGAGGAGGAGGGGGAGAGAGTGGAGGAGGAGAGGGAGACAGGAGGAGGAGAGGGAGAGAGGAGGGGGAGAGTGGAGGAGGAGAGGGTGAGAGGAGGGAGAAAGAGGAAGAAGGAGAAGGAAAAGAGGGGGAGAAAAGGGGGCAAAGAGGGAAGAAAAGAGAGAAGAGGAGGAAGAGAGTGAAGAGGAGGATAAGAAAGCAGATGAGGAAAAGAGAAGATAAGGAAAACAAGAGATGAACACATGAGGAAAACGAGCTGATACAATAAACATCCTTCACAAGACGAGACGTAATATATGGAGAAACTTAACTGCCAATGAATCAAATTATGGTGACATTCCTTTCGTCGCTAAGAGGACTAATAGCACCCGTTTACCTCCCCCCTCCCCCCGTCCTCCTCTTCTGGTCTTGGCTCCCCATCACCCCGCGTTAATGAAAGGTGTTGATCTGACACCGACGTAATCCGCTTTCTCCTACCTGGTGCCGAAGGATGGGGGACTGGCGGGGGGGGCTAATGGGAGGGGGGTGACAGGGGGGGGGGCTGACAGGGGGTGGGCTGACAGGGGGTGGGCTGACGGAGGGAGGGGGCTGACGAGGTGCTGACGGGGATTAGTGGAGTTCATTAAAACTCTTGAATAGACGGAATCAATATTTCTGACGGTAGGTCGTGCTCATCAAGTTGTGGGAGACTTTTGGTGTGTGTGTGTGTGTGTGTGTGTGTGTGTGAGGATTGTCAGTTTCTCTACACACTCACCTATTGTTATTATTATTGTATCTATAGTTATTTTCTATTAATAGTTTTACCTACTCTCTACAGTGCAGGGAATTCATTACGTGTGTATGTAAACAAGTTAACTAATTACTATATAGTTAAGAGGATGAAGGACAGACACTCTTCTAACTCTCTGATGGTGACGTGTGGTGTTAAGAGGTTGAAGGACAGACACTCTAGCTCTCTGATGGTGACGTGTGGTGTTAAGAGGTTGAAGGACAGACACTCTAACTCTCTGATGGTGACGTGTGGTGTTAAGAGGTTGAAGGACAGACACTCTAGCTCTGTGATGGTGACGTGTGGTGTTAAGAGGATGAAGGACAGACACTCTAGTTCTCTGATGGTGACGTGTGGTGTTAAGAGGATGAAGGACAGACACTGTAGCGCTCTGATGGTGACGTGTGGTGTTAAGAGGATGAAGGACAGACACTCTAGTTCTCTGATGGTGACGTGTGGTGTTAAGAGGATGAAGGACAGACACTCTAGCTCTGTGATGGTGACGTGTGGTGTTAAGAGGATGAAGGACAGACACTCTTCTAGCTCTCTGATGGTGACGTGTGGTGTTAAGAGGATGAAGGACAGACACTGTAGCTCTCTGATGGTGACGTGTGGTGTTAAGAGGATGAAGGACAGACACTCTAGCTCTCTGATGGTGACGTGTGGTGTTAAGAGGATGAAGGACAGACACTGTAGCTCTCTGATGGTGACGTGTGGTGTTAAGAGGATGAAGGACAGACACTCTAGCTCTGTGATGGTGACGTGTGGTGTTAAGAGGATGAAGGACAGACACTCTTCTAGCTCTCTGATGGTGACGTGTGGTGTTAAGAGGATGAAGGACAGACACTCTAGCTCTCTGATGGTGACGTGTGGTGTTAAGAGGATGAAGGACAGACACTCTAACTCTCTGATGGTGACGTGTGGTGTTAAGAGGATGAAGGACAGACACTCTAACTCTGTGATGGTGACGTGTGGTGTTAAGAGGATGAAGGACAGACACTCTAGTTCTCTGATGGTGACGTGTGGTGTTAAGAGGATGAAGGACAGACACTCTAACTCTCTGATGGTGACGTGTGGTGTTAAGAGGTTGAAGGACAGACACTCTAGCTCTCTGATGGTGACGTGTGGTGTTAAGAGGATGAAGGACAGACACTCTAGCTCTGTGATGGTGACGTGTGGTGTTAAGAGGATGAAGGACAGACACTCTAACTCTGTGATGGTGACGTGTGGTGTTAAGAGGATGAAGGACAGACACTCTAACTCTGTGATGGTGACGTGTGGTGTTAAGAGGATGAAGGACAGACACTCTAGCTCTGTGATGGTGACGTGTGGTGTTAAGAGGATGAAGGACAGACACTCTTCTAGCTCTCTGATGGTGACGTGTGGTGTTAAGAGGATGAAGGACAGACACTCTAGCTCTGTGATGGTGACGTGTGGTGTTAAGAGGATGAAGGACAGACACTCTAACTCTGTGATGGTGACGTGTGGTGTTAAGAGGATGAAGGACAGACACTCTTCTAGCTCTCTGATGGTGACGTGTGGTGTTAAGAGGATGAAGGACAGACACTGTAGCTCTCTGATGGTGACGTGTGGTGTTAAGAGGTTGAAGGACAGACACTCTAGCTCTGTGATGGTGACGTGTGGTGTTAAGAGGATGAAGGACAGACACTCTAGCTCTGTGATGGTGACGTGTGGTGTTAAGAGGATGAAGGACAGACACTCTAGCTCTGTGATGGTGACGTGTGGTGTTAAGAGGATGAAGGACAGACACTCTAGCTCTCTGATGGTGACGTGTGGTGTTAAGAGGATGAAGGACAGACACTCTAACTCTCTGATGGTGACGTGTGGTGTTAAGAGGATGAAGGACAGACACTAACTCTCTGATGGTGACGTGTGGTGTTAAGAGGATGAAGGACAGACACTCTTCTAGCTCTCTGATGGTGACGTGTGGTGTTAAGAGGTAAAGCAAGAGGTCCGGTGTTCTCGACCTATGATTCTAAAACACAAGTAAGACATAGATGAAAAGTCGAACGAATACTCATCCAAAAAGAGATTGGAAGGATATTAATGTGAATATCGACGTTACTGCTGATGGAGATGTGTTAATATCTTGTTGACGAGAGCAGAAATCTATAGTGATAGGAGTATCCATTCGAATATTAGAATACAATAGGAAATTAGTTTAGAATGAACACTATAAGAAATAGTTGAATAGAGCTCATATATCAAGTCTTCAATGTATTCATTACTTGAAGTTTTCCGTATAATACTCTCTCTCTCTCTCTCTCTCTCTCTTTCAAAATAAAGCCAGTGATAAAGGTTCAGTATAATAACAACTAATAGGTGTGAGGAGAGTGACACTGAACCAGGTGTGTTTTGCCGAGTCAGGTCACCCTTCGCTGTCATATCAATTTCAATTATATCAAAATTTAGCCTTGTCCGTATATAACTACCCACAAATAGTTATGAAGAAATTGGCTGTTGATAAACTAAGGTTAGGATTCCTCTACCTGCCTATATATATATTAATATGAAGTTCCGTGGTCGAGCTTTTCCGAATCTTTACCTAAACTTTGAATATGATGCAGTTCTCTCATTCTCTATCCTTCAGTCATCAATGCTGCTGTGATCCGCTCCTTTACTAAGACAGTTATAACTTACCTAAGTCGTTAAGGTTACCGCTGTCCTCTTATCCACTTCATCACAGTTGTGTGAGACTGGCCAACTCCATGTGCTACACCCCGTATGGAGAGACCATTATCACGGAGAGTTATAATGTGACCTCTCAGCACCAACTTCTCGTCTCTCCGATTCATGTTAGCTTGGTGGAGCTTCTGATCACTCATCAGCGGTAAATAACAACAACACCTCGGTGAAACGCACACACACACACACACACACACACACATAAATCTAAATAAAACGATGCAGATGAAGAAAGATCTAAAGCTAGAAACAACAAGATGGTGGCTGCCAAGCTAGAGGTGAAAATCTATAAAACAATTTCCATCACGAAAACCAATCATACCTTCCAGCATTATGAGACTCTGAAGACCTGCATCCGGGCAAAAAGACTTAACTCTTGTAATGCCTTGAGAGAAGGAACACTCCAGTTCGTACCCAACATGAGCAGAGCAACGAGTGTCATTATTGATGGCGCTGCACTCCTCCAGATTCTGAAGCCTGGACCAGCAAAAATTAATCAAGAATACGATGATTCTCTCTTCATCCCCTTCATCTTGATGTCTCTGGCCAGTGCTAAACGCCTAGATGTTGTCTGGGATTCAAGAAGCGAGAAAAGCCTCAAAGCTTCACCCAAGAGGAAAAGAGAGGTACAGTCCAGACACCCCATTTACCGAGGCAAACAAACCTCCAAGATATAAGAAATATATTCATATAATTCTAAGTATTCTATCTAAATACTAAAATTATTCTTAAAAAACCGGTGAACTATATGAATAATGACTACTGTAATTCTGAGATGGTTGTGAAACAATTAAACTTATTTAGAGGCGCCACTGCCCTGATTGATCACATATATTTTGCGAGTACTGAGCGGTTTGTGTTGCTGACGATGACGTGTAGATGGTATCACCCAATCATCAATGTATAAAAACTCTGGCTGGTATATCTCTGAAAGGGCTCTTGGACCAGGTAAATCGCAGCCTCATTCATGTTTAATGTAGCACAGGATGTTTTAAAGTCTCGTGCGTTGCTGGGTTCAGGTAAAAGACTACCTAGATCTAAATGTTGGATCCAAAGTTTACGAAAGTCTTCCTCCATTTGCCGTCATCACTTGATAATTTCCAAGAACACTTCCCTGTTCTCGGAAGATCTCCTCTACTTACCTACGACCGTGCTAGGGACCGTAACTCTGAGAATGATGCCAGAAAGCACCGGTTCACAAAGAAAGGACGCTTGCTACAATCTTTTCCACCTACATGAGCTGCATTCATTCAGCATACAAAAGCTTGCTGTCCTCCAAGCTACAGCTGCCAGAGCCTGGAGACTTGTGATGGAGACTGCAGGTCGGCCAAATAAGTTCGCTGACACCCATCAAGTATGGGGTACGACAGCCGATCAGGTAATAATGTAAAGGTAAGGGGAGACGAGGAGTGGCTGGTGGGGTAGGGGAGGCCTCTCTTGAGTGACAGGTACGGTATATCATGCGTTTGGAAGCGAGGTTTTTACACCGTTACCAGATCTTTTGCTTCGCTTGTTAGGTCTCAGCGGACTTATTTGGCTGACTGTACATACTTTAAATTATGATGCAATTTGGGATAGAAAAATAGCGCTAATATAAAAACAAATAACGACGGGGATAAATGAATATGAGTACATGAGGCGGCGGTGTAGTGTGAAGAGGGGAGACGGTGGATGGATTGTGTAATGTTTTAGAAATAACGACATTAGGGATATCGATTTAATTTGTCAGTCCAGGTGATAAGCAGTGTGGTTTGTGTTGGTTTAGTACCCCGGCCCACCTTGCCCCCTGGTGGTGAGGGAGAGAGAGTCGGGTTCAGACTCCGGGGGCAATGGCGGCGATACTCTAAAGCTTGAACACGGTCTCTCTCTCTCTCTCTCTCTCTCTCTCTCTCTCTCTCTCTCTCTCTCTCTCTCTCTCAACTATAAAATAAACTGGGAGTTGTTGTATAGATTCTTTCATGGACAGCTCATGCATGAACACAGTGGCTCACACACACCAAGAGACTCTTCTCCTGCTCTTTTGTCCGCGTCGCCACACACTTTGACACAGAAAAAAGAAAATTTTCAGGGTTCTGACTTTTGACAATAGCTGCTATTTACCTGTACTGCAGGTACAGTCTGATTCTGAAACGTGAAAATACACCTCATTGGTTTTCAATACTGGTATTCCTGGCTCTGGTAAACCCATATACCCTGTGCATATATGTATATATATATGCAAGTAAATCACTGTAGGTGCGCGTGATCTAGGTATATGCTGATAACCACCAGGAAAGAAGAAAACACGAAGTTCCCAAGCGCTTTCGTGTAATTACACGAAAGCGCTTGGGAACTTCGTGTTTTCTTCTTTCCTGGTGGTTATCAGCGTATATATATATATATATATATATATATATATATATATATATATATATATATATATATATATATATATATATATATATATATATATATATATATAAGAAAAGCGTTTATGTAAGTCAGGGTCTGGTAACGACGCTCTGATCTACTTACAGTATACTGTAGTCCCCCAGAGACGGGCCAACTATGACCTGTCTTAGTCTCGTCTCATTAAAAAGAAGTAATAGGTATAGGACCAATACGAACCGTCAACACCCCTTTGCTTTTCAGAAACTACGCCAGACGAATGGACTCCCTTCCCTATAGAGAATCGATAGCAAGAGATTGTTCTGTCTTGTATAACTCAGAGCACATCGTCTGGGAAGGAAACTACAAACACAGTAAAACTCTCATAGGTTATTGGCTAGTGAGAGAAAGTAACATATTGAAGGACTGAATAGAAAATTGCCGTGTGTGAGAGAGGTAAGGGGGAGGGAAAGGGAGCGACTGTCGAGTTTTACTTTTCTTTTGATTCACTGAAATGAGGAGGAGAGTTTGACCCCGTCTGGTGATCCAGTGTGTGTGTGTGTGTGTGTGTGTGTGTGTGTGCGTAAATACAGATGGACATACAAAGTAATTAAAAAAATCATTATAACAGTCACCTAAATTGTTGTATCTGGCGAATGATGAAGGATAAAATTTACAACGTGTTCCAGGAATCCACAGGTTTGGAAAGTTCTGGCCAAAGTTGTAAACAAGATTATATGTAAAAGTTAACGCTAAAAAAGTTCCGGTTTGCGCCAAAAATTGACACAAACAATAAAGTTAGCAGGGTATTTAATTACCTATTGTTAATTAGTATTTTGAGAATTTTTTTTTGTGTGTGTTTAATGAGACTTTCTGGACATTCTTGTTTGTTTGTTGTTGTTGTTTTGTATAAATTACGTCGGAGTTTTATTTTTTCCTTCCTAGGTTTAATTTGTATTCTGGAGGTGTTTTATCGTCATAGTCTTTTGAAGGAAGTTTGAAGGTATTTCTAAGAAGACGTTTTGGAGATGATGTTTAGAGTCAGTCAGTCCTTAGATGTGTGTTTTTATGTCAATTTTTTCGACCATGTTGTTTTTGGGGACGGAGTTTGGAGGTGTTCTTACCCAGATATTCTTTGGAGGAGTTCTTAAACCACAATCTTTGAGTCGTAGATCAAGAGAGAAGGTTAAATACGACCTCACATATCCAGTTAAGATTAAAATAATAACTTACGAATCTTTGGGCACCTGTCTTTAAATCTTAAGCGAGTCAGTAGGTCTTAGCTTGAAACTCCAGGTGGCAGCGGTACCCATGTGTTATACTGTGGGGGTCAAACAAGCACCTAACGGACCTACCTGGTGTGTGACCCCGTGTGTGACCCTGTGTGTGTGACCCCGTGTGTGACCCTGTATGTGACCCCGTGTGTGAGCCTGTGTGTGACCCCGTGTGTGACCCTGTATGTGACCATGTGTGTGACCCTGTATGTGATCCTGTGTGTGACCCTGTGTGTGACCCTGTATGTGACCCCGTGTGTGACCCTGTGTGTGACCCTGTATGTGACCCCGTGTGTGAGCCAGTGTGTGACCTCGTGTGTGACCCTGTGCGACCCTCTGACCACAGGTATAACCAGAAGTGTAATGCCAGATTGCTCGTGTGACGCTGCCTTTAACTGAATCAGTGGATCATAGCTCATGTGAATCAGTTAAATTTGTCCTAAACTTAGAAATTATAAGGAATGAAGCCCCCGGGATGAGCCATTAGTAGGAGATAAATTAATTGACTGCAGGCGGATACGATGGGGTAAAGGGGTGATGGGGTGAGGGATGAGGGGGACGATGGGGTGAGGGGTGAGGGGGACGATGGGGTGAGGGGTGAGGGGGACGATGGGGTGAGGGGTGATGGGGTGAGGGATGAGGGGGACGATGGGGTGAGGGGTGAGGGGGACGATGGGGTGAAGGGTGAGGGGGACGATGGGGTGAGGGGTGATGGGGTGAGGGATGAGGGGGACGATGGGGTAAAGGGGTGAGGGGGACGATGGGGTAAAGGGGTGATGGGGTGAGGGGGACGATGAGTTAAAGGGGTGATGAGATGAACAGACGCTTTCATTATAATACGAAATAAAATGATGAAGTTAGAATTTACTGAACTATTATCTACTGTGGGGTTGCTCGCTTGTTAAATTATATGTAAAAAACAAAAAACAAAAAAACGGTAACCTTAGACCAGGGTAATAATGGGTCAAGAACATAGTGACAATGATAAAACTCTCAGATGGAATAAATTTTGTATATGGAAGATAATATTAAAATAAACATTATGATGAATGAATACGAATAATAAAGATAATTAAACAATACTCACTGTAATAAACTATAATTATGGGATTATTAGTTATTCATCACACAGTATACTATTTTACGGATATACTCACACTCTCAGGTACACTTACTAAGGTGTGTAATTATAATGTGAATCTCGTGTAGCATTGAGTATATTTCCTTCGGTCAATCACTAACACTCGCACTCGCTAGGTTAAGTTGTTATGGTAACCAGAGGGAGAAACGTCACTACAGAGTTTGGTAACCACTGCACTGTATAAAGCTCCGACGGATCGTAAAGCAATAGAGTATTGACCTTTCTATCGATGTTCTGTCTGAAGGTTTACTGGGGCTTTGCTTGAGAACATTTATGCTCGGGTTCTATAGAGAGATTAGGATATAGTCAAGGTAACGAGCCAACACACACACACACACACACACACACACACACACACACATTTTCATCTTTCCTTTTAATATTATCAAGACCTCCAGCACCCCACGTTAGATTACTCATCGTCTCCAACACAGGGAGATAATTCAGAACTCAGGAAACTTAGAAGAAAAACTGGAATATCACGAGGTAAGAAATGGCCAGAGGATGTGGGAGGAGGAGGAGGAGGAGTAGGAGGAGGAAAAGATGATTGACGGGGAGATGATATAAGTTCCAGGGAGTATGGAGGAAGGATGGTCAACTCCTGTAGCAATAAGAGACTTGTTTATGGTCACTTGTGTCACGTTGATTTTTTATATCTTTATTCCCTTTGGTCGGTCTGGGGAAATTTCGGTAGCCATTAGTTAAGTCAGGTATGTAAATAAGGTATATATGGTGTTAATTAAGTTCTATGTAAGTTATAACGAGAATAAATATCAGTAAGTCAGGAACGCACACCCTCTCCTACCCCCCCCCCCCCCCCGTCTGTGTCCTATTACGACGGGGGAAAGAAATATAAGACGACACAGTTTTGACAAGTGTTTAAGGAGAGATCAACTTCTTATGGTGACGGAATTAACTACTGAACGGAGGTAACGTTGCCAGGTAGGAACACGTCGACGGGTGTGAACATGTCAAAGGTTTAGAACTGTAGATACTTATTACAGTTCTAGGAGACCTCGTCAAAAATCCATCCATGCCCCAATCAACCAGAGACACCGCCTCTCCATGTACACTACTGATTGAAGGTGGCGGCCGATTAGACACACATACAAAAGGCACACCTTAGCCTCCCCTCCCCCTCGAGACCCTTATAGAGGTGGCCATGTCGAGGGAAGAAGCCTTGGCCTCTGTTGGATCCCTCCATTGTTCTTGATAGTCTTGTCTTGGACTATTTTCAACCCCGCTACTGTTCTCCATTCCACACCTTGGGCTGGTAGACTGTGCTTTAGTTTTATCATCTGTTATATGGAGAAGTATTTCCTTATATTCATCCTGCACGATATGTTGGTGAGCTTAAAGTTGTGTCCTTCTCAAATATTCGAATGTCTGTTCTATTGTGTGAGGAGATTTTATATTATCTGAATTTAAGTGAAATTCTTTATCACTCCTGCCCATTACACCAACACAACCATTACACATGTTGTATATATAGAACAGGACAGACACGGTTTACGCCAGCCGGTGACGATGTACCCCAACACCGTCGGGCTCTCAGGGGTGAGTACACTGAACAGGAAGGATCACTCACCGTCAGCCAAGGAGACACACAAGAGTAACGTGAGGATAAAATATGATGGAAGGGGCCAGGTATTTTACTACAGATTTCCTTTGAGTTTAAACACACGCACACACACACACACACACACACTGAAAACGAAAATTGGAGGATTACCACATAGTCGGTAGTGAACGAGTAATGACCACATGAAGTGACATGATTGGTGAACTAATTAACCAATCCAGATGTGACGATATCTAACTGGACTGTGTGTTCTCTGGGGCAAGAAATTAATTGGACAGCTAATCAGTTTGTACTGTTGCGATAATTAATTTGAAAACAACAGTTAATTAGAAATACCAATGTTCATCAGCCATGAGGAAACTGATTATAATAAACAGAATCGAGCCACATATATAGATCGTTATAATATATCAAGCCATATACCTCCTATGGAATTAAGTCCTATATTTCACACAGGTCAAACTATCCGTCTTATATAAATCAAGATCTCTATCTAAAAGTGAACATATTTCTTTATTGACCCTCAACAGCAGTATAAATAATTCTTATCTATCAGGGAAAGAAAACAACTCCCTCCCCCCTCCCTGTTCTGGGTCTAAGTGTCCCTTATAATGGTGTTTTTATCCTTAAGGGGGTATTTTAGGGTTCCCAAATTACCAGAAATTGTATTTGGTAACACGCACACACGCACACACACACACACACACACACACACTCAGTAATGATATATGTTAATAATACTAATAATAACGACAATGATGACGTGGGCACAGCGAGCCTTCTTTGACCTCAGGATATTAGATCCCATGGCCGCATGTCACCGTAACCTAGCTCTCGATGCTGCACGCAGGAGGAACGAGAACGAGAAGAATAGCGCGTAAACAAAGAGAATCCAGAATGTGGTTCAAGGCAGCCTCACTTCTCTGGTGTTCACAACATCAGGTGGGATGAGACCTAGTGTAAGATGCTTCTACGCCAGACTGGCTGAGGTGATAGCAGAACAGAAGCAGCAGCCCAGAAATTACATCGTAACCTGGTTGAGGTGTCGCCTGTCCTTCTCTCTATACTTAGGACTGCCAAAACAATCGCAGGAACAGACTACGGGGCAACATTCACTGGATGCTGCATAGATCTGCGGCATAACTAACTCAGCTAGGGTAGATCCTTTCGTGTTAGGATAGTAAGATAGTAAAAAAGGTGAAGAAGGTATAGCTATAAGGGGAGGTTAGAGGCTATTAAAAAAAAAGTACTAGTAGATTTTCTTTCTTTCAATCTCTTTCTCTCTTTCTCTTTCACTCACTCTCACACTCTCTCTACCAAACCATTAACAGTTGCCTTTGACATGGAGAACAGCACCAAACAAGATAAAAGTTACAACCACGGTAAAATTCATAAACTTGACAACCATACACATGACTGTAATGATTGAATATCAGACCATAGCTTACAGCCCAGAGAAGTAGACCTCATGGTACCCCGTCATACCGGGTCGACACACCTTGGGTCGGGACCCAAGGGACCTGACCTCGTCCGCTAATTACTTGAATTAGCGGGGGGGGGGGGGGAGGGACTTGACCTACATCCACACCTCCAGGACACACCTGGGCATGACCACACCTGAACACAGCTGTCCAGATCTAACCAGTTTAGTGTTCATTGGCAGAGGTCAAACGCTGGCTGTTCCTCCCCTATACAAAGGCCCTCCAGTCCCGTCCACGACCTTATTCGAGGTCATTCGGCTGATTGTCATTCTGTCACTCTGGTCATTCTGATTCTCCCGTTCGGGTCGTCATTCTGTTCACTCGCACAGGGGCACGCTCGTCCCCTCCCCAGGTCGGGAGGGAGACCCCCGGGGTCACCAGCTAAGCAGAGTCTCTCGTAGGAGGCAGCGCAGCCAGCACCCACTGGGCCTCCATCAGGTCAAATGTGAGTCTTGTCAGAACGATTCCTAGGGTGAGTTACCAACTGTGGGAAGTGTATTCCTTTCATGTTTGTGTCCGAGTCAGTGTCGAGTAACGTAAAAATAATGTGCTAACGCCGATATAATATTGATATTGATGTGTCCGTGTCATGGAGTGAATTAATAAATAGTTGTATCGAAGTGGTGTTTAACAAGTTGTCCCTTAAGAACGTACTACGTAATACGTGATATATGTGTATTGACATATGAGATAAGATAAGTGTATTGACAGTGTAAATAACTAACCGGCCACCCTACCAACCTTTTACAGTATGTCTTTACATCTTCCAACTAAATATTCTCTCTGTACTTACTACCTCCTAAAAACCCCTCATTACTTGACAGAACCATACACAAGACAGAACCATACACAAGACAGAACCATACACAAGACAGAACCATACATATGACAGAACCATACACATGACAGAACCATACACATGACAGAACCATACACATGACAGAACCATACATATGACAGAACCATACACATGACAGAACCATACACAAGACAGAACCATACATATGACAGAACCATACACAAGACAGAACCATGCACAAGACAGAACCATACACAAGACAGAACCATACACAAGACAGAACCATACACAAGACAGAACCATACACAAGACAGAACCATGCACAAGACAGAACCATGCACAAGACAGAACCATACACAAGACAGAACCATGCACAAGACAGAACCATACACAAGACAGAACCATACACAAGACAGAACCATACACAAGATAGAACCATACACAAGACAGAACCATACACAAGACAGAACCATGCACAAGACAGAACCATACACATGACAGAACCATGCACAAGACAGAACCATACACAAGACAGAACCATACACAAGACAGAACCATACACAAGACAGAACCATGCACAAGACAGAACCATACACAAGACAGAACCATACACAAGACAGAACCATACACATGACAGAACCATGCACAAGACAGAACCATACACAAGACAGAACCATACACAAGACAGAACCATACACAAGACAGAACCATACACAAGACAGAACCATGCACAAGACAGAACCATACACAAGACAGAACCATACACAAGACAGAACCATACACAAGACAGAACCATACACAAGACAGAACCATACACAAGACAGAACCATACACAAGACAGAACCATACACAAGACAGAACGATACACATGACAGAACGATACACATGACAGAACCATACACATGACAGAACCATACACATGACAGAACCATACACAAGACAGAACCACTTAACTTCAACATGAATCATCCCTCGCCTACCTGTTAACAATAGGTAATTCAACATACTTCTCTTATGAAACATCTTAATATAATCTATGCCTGAAGTTCACGCGTACAGTCATTATCACAGTAACTCAGCTCTCACCTCAACACATTATTTCTCCTGTTTTCCTATAATAATAATAATAATAATAATAATAATAATAATAATAATAATAATAGTTTTCATTGTGAATTTTGTTGACATTACATTATATTCTAATTTTTACTCCTATCCTTCCTCTCTTCTTCTTCCTCCTTGAACATTATGGATCGTACGTTAAGACATTCTCTTGCCTCCGTTATTCATCACTAAAACTCGAGGAGGAAAATGATGTCCGCTGCACCTGGGGACATTAAGAGCGATAATTTCCTCGTAAAAGTTTGTTAATTTCGCCTCAGGAGTTGTGTGTGTGTCGTTTAATATCATAAGCATCCCTCATCATTTTCTCTTTACCACTACCGTATCTGTGACACCTGTACCCAACATCTGGCAAGAATCGGTGACCTTCTGAGGGAGGACGAGACCAGTACTAAATCTCATTAGACTCCCTCTCTCTCTCCTATCACATTAATGGGCCATTTCTTATAATACTCGTCGGGGTGTGAAGCATTATTTACACCAAGCATAAGTTAGGAGAAGTTGATTTTGTTGGAGCATTTGACAGGTGAAAAAAAAAAATATCTCCTGTCATGAATCGATCAGATCTCTTTCTACGTATTCATTTTCCGAACATTTTTCTTAACACGTGTTTTGTGGGTCTTATAGGAACCATACTGTATACTTCAGAAACCTTTACAGTTTCTTAATTGATCATTAACGAGGTGTGGGGCCAGAGGGAGGAAGTTGGCGGTGGGTGAGGCAGTGTGAGAGGAAGGTGACGGTGGGTGAGGCAGTGTGAGAGGAAGGTGACGGTGGGTGAGGCAGTGTGAGAGGAAGGTGACGGTGGGTGAGAGAGAGAGAGAGAGAGAGAGAGAGAGAGAGAGAGAGAGAGAGAGAGAGAGAGAGAGAGAGAGAGAGAGAGTAAGTGGACCCAGGAGATATTTCTCACGGCGGCGGGGACTCACGGTGGTAAACACACAAGACCAAATATTAATACGGGCGATTCGTTTCCCCCACGTAATATAGATGAGTAAATAATGGTGGAAGTGAACCTCAAGGCTTAACTGGCTGATGCCGGGGGAAGGTTATATATAACTTAACAGCAGATACAAGACACTGACGAGCACATCAACCTCATAATATTATACTGAGTGAAGTACCTGTTCAGTATATAGTAAAGCTAGACTTATAGTATAATGTAAGGTGGATATAGCTTGTATAGTAAGTATTATGTGTGATGTAATGTGTCTCTCTCAACAAGTAATCCCTAAGTTTATGTAGAAGAATTTAAGAACTAACTTAATAACACTGTTGAGCTATATCTCTACAACATGACGCAGCTACAGGAGTCACAACACAGTAATTATGTCAAACGAAAAAATTCTGATTTGCGTTTAGAACAAAATCCCAGTCACAAGAAGATTTATTTATGTTTCTTCTGTTTGAGATATTCCTCGGGTGTTTATGTTGAGATATTCCTCGGGTGTTTATGATGAGATATTCCTCGGGTGTGTGTGTGTGTGTGTGTGTGTGTGTGTGTGTGTGTGTGTGTGTGTGTGTGTGTGTGTACAATGGAATGAGTCGCCTACAATGGTAAACCGCGTCTTAATTCTCCCTGTCAGAAGTATCAAATTTGTCCATCATACACCTGAAGACATTTCCTGCCTCATTAAACACAGGTGAGACGAGCTGCTGAACACTTGATTAAACTATTCTTTGTGTTAGTTATGATTTATGGAGCTTAAAGTGAAGAGCTATACGATTGTTTTATTTTCTGTGGAATTTTGAGGAAGAAATTGTTTTTCTGTTCGTTCCTATCCCGTTTATTATTATTATTATTATTATTATTATTATTATTATTATTATTATTATTGTCGTTGTTGTTATTGCTGTTGTTATTAATGTTATTGTTCTTATTGTTATTGTTGGTAACCTCGTATAGCAAAATAACAACAGTTAACATTAAATCAAAAGGAAATTTCCAGTATAATGATAAAGGCATCTAACAAACCTGAATAATCAGTCAAATAAATAATCTCTCCCCCAATATAATGACCATTGACCTGTACAAACACTGTCAATTACCACGCGTGACACAGGATGATATATTCAGCAGACTACGCCTGACACAGCACTAAAATAAACCCAGGAACTCATGTCTAGCTTAACCAAAATTCCTAAGATAATATAAAATTTAATACGATCTTTACCCTCGTCACTATTGGCTGTCACTCTTTAACATTTCATCCAGCACAGACAGAGAGACAGACAGACAGACAGAGAGACAGACAGACAGACAGACAGAGGAGGGGGGGGGGGGGGTAGATTATATTACCTTTGTGAGGGAATGGGTCAATAAAATACATAAATTATCGATACTTTTGTGATAATTATTGACTGTAAAATCAGGTTCATTATGTGTGGTGACAAGTGATACAGTTGGCTTAACATTGATTATCTGTCTGTCTGTCACTCTATCTGTCTGTCTGTCTGTCTGTCTGTCTCGGCATTCTACTTAAGACAGAATTACAATATAACTTTGATATCATTTCTGGATACTAAATCTTACGTTATAATTCAAGTCAACCATTTACGTACATTCTTCTATCTTATGAACTTTTGTGAATCCGTTCTAGTAGGATGTCTGTCAGTGTGGTCGGCTGTGTCTGGCTTCACCTCTGCTGCTGCCCAAAGTGGTGCCAAGTGACCCCCCCAAAAAAAATATATATATGGGTGTCAGTGCCAATGGGTGTGTCTCTGTTTGGCTTAAAGGCCCTG
>CAUDMG010003527.1:2332500-2372500 GCA_958450375.1 Homarus gammarus | reverse complement strand
ATATATAACCTTTTTAATAACCTTGTATAATATTCTCATAGAAATAAGTTGAGTTACTTTTTCTCCTATAAAATTATCTTATAAAATCTGTAGAAATTGAAGGTCCATTACAGCCAGTAGGTATACGGCACAGTTTAAACTAATCCTGTTTTAGGTACACAAAGGGTTATTTTAGCCGGCACTGCACTCGACCATCTTAACTTTGCCCAACTATAAAGCTAGGTACTCAATCACAGCTTTAAAACTTAAGACATTGCATGGAATTCCTAAGTCACTACCTGCCTATTAGTATATTCTGAGACTCGTAAACCAGGTGTCCTCAGGGGAAACTAATTATCTAAGAGTAGGTAATAGTTATCATTGTCTTGGAGATTCTCTTGGATCTTACTAGTCAATGGGGGAGGGAGGGGAGGGGGGGGGCGAGGGAGGGGAGGGAGGGGATAATAGATTGAGGAGACTGGGGAAGGAGGAATGAGAGGAGAGAGAGGAAAGGGTAAATGGAGAGAGGAGAAAGGACAAGAAAGAAGGGGAAGGGAAAAATAATGGGAGAGAAAAGGAGAAGGATTGAAATGGAAAAGAGAGAGAGAGAGAGAAAAAAAAATTCAATTGATTAAAAATTTGACTGATTTGTCACCTTAACGAGTCATTCCCTTATACCTGTACGGTCACGCCATCTACTTCTGGTCATGACAGATATATTCGCCTTTCACTGTTATCTGTTATTAGATGCAAATATGAGACAGACTGCAGTTAAAATAGATGATCTTGTCGAGAAAAAAAAAACAACCCTGCAGTGTTCCCATTGTCGTGTGTGTGGCTGCTCCAACTGTTCACACGTCACCAATGATAAATGAAGGAGGTTGATGAATGTTCAATATTATATAATTCGAGAAAATTATATAAAGAAAAGGTATTTATAGATTAGATTAACCTATAATGTGTTGACGGAGTGCGGCATAAAACAACAAACTTGACCAATAAAAATAATTAATATATTCCCTCTAATATAGGTCACAAAACTAGAGTGGCGTATTTAATTCCAATTTTTTTTTGCCATTAACATATATTTTTCTGATGTGGAAACTCGGGTATTATTTTTGTACGTCTGTTATATAGTGTCACATTCTCTCTCTATTTTTGACTGTATGTCTGTCTCTGTCTGTGTGTCGGTCTGTCTATCCCCGGTAATATATCCCCCTCCAAGGTCTATATTTCATTTTTTATTCAATTAACCTCTATAAATAACAGTGCTGACTGACTGACTAACTAACTGACTGACTGACTGATTGACTAACTAGCTGGCTGACTGACTGACTAGCTGGCTGGCTGACTGAGTGACTGACTAACTAACTGACTGACGGACTGACTGATTGACTGATTGACTAACTAACTGGCTGACTGGCTGACTGAGTGACTGACTAACTAACTGACTGACGGACTGATTGACTGACTAACTAACTGGCTGACTGGCTGGCTGGCTGGCTGACTGAGTGACTGACTTACTAACTGACTGACGGACTGGCTGGCACAGAACACGTCTTTACTCTCCTAACAGCTACAGTATTTCTCTATCAAAAAAAAAAAAAATAACAATATTTCTTACAGTCCAAGTTGACCCCATGATGACCATCCCTCACATCCCAGATTAACTACCGTAATCATAATACATCATTTTTCCTTCAGGTTTTTCCTTAATCTAAAAAAATCCATCAGCTAAATCTGGTTTAAGGTACCAATCATGATATTTTTTTAATTAAGGATTTTAAGATAATTTTTTTAATGTTTTGTGTGTGTGTGTGTGTGTGTGTGTGTGTGTGTGTGTGTGTGTGTGTTTGTACAGAGATCAGGTGAGTGTCGCCGTAGCTACTGACCTTAGATTTTATGAAATAGGAAGCACACTGTAGCAGGCACACTGTAGCAGAGAGAGAGAGAGAGAGAGAGAGAGAGAGAGAGAGAGAGAGAGAGAGAGAGAGAGAGAGTCGTATAGGTTAACGGAGGGTGCGTATTGGGAGACCTATTGAGTGTGAAGCTTTACGAGACTGGCTGTGGAAATCTAAGTAGAATAGAGGGAAAGCAAATGTTAAAAAGACAAGGCTGAAGTGAATAGATACGGTTCGTGGAGTTTGAACAGAATAAAAGGTTATGAGAACACTTTCTGGGAACTCGTTATGGGATGTAGAATGACCTTCTTATGGGAATCTTGGAATCTGGGAATATGGTGTGAATGGCAAGTGGAATTGCAATGGACCAGACTAGTTTATTATGTTTGGATTCTTCAGAAGTCAGGTTGATTTTTTTTTTTGGTGTGTGTGTGTGTGTGTGTGTGTGTTTAGAAAGTTTGAATGAAGAAAGAAGCTCGTCCAGTGAATCCGTCTAGCGTAAGTAAGACAAAAACACAATACAACAGTGAAGGAACAGAAGTGTAAAGGAAGGTTCGAGTGTGTCTAGGTCTTAAGAACAAAACCCGTATGATATAATATTAAGACTACTGTAAATCCCATCAAATCCAGTCAAAATAACCTATCTTTCTCACTAACTTACTGACGGAGTGGGTGGGGAGAGAGGGATGAGAAGTAGGTTATTTTAGTCCTGGTGTAGCGTAATCTGGCATCCACTTCTTCGTATTTATTAAACTAATGTGTCTCATGTCCTCTCTAAGTCAAGATGGCGTCGTCCACCTTAACTAAAAATTTATTTCTCTACGTTAATTATGGGACTTTTTTTTCTTTAGGTTCTCTGTTTGTTTGTTAGGTTAGTGATTTATGTTTTGATTATATTTTGTGTGTGTTTGTATGATGTGAGAGCGGCTGTGTTTTGGCGTGAGGGGCGTGAGGCTTGGTGCGGCTCAAAGTCTGTGTTCCTCTCAGGATTTGTTGATTTTATAATTATATGGATGAGCTGTGTGTGTGTGTGTGTGTGTGTGTAATAATAATAATAATAATTAACGGTTTATTGAAAGAGCATTGCAGTCAGAAGGCTGAAAATATACAGTTACATAATTGGGGAATGGGTTTCGATTTACAAATAATATACAAGTAACATAAGTGATACAAATAAGATATATAATAACTAGATGGGGAAAGCTCAAACTACAGGGCATTTCAACATAGTGACAGTGCAAGAAGTAGGATTTACTGGGAGTGAATACACTGGTTTATTACAAGTTATTGATAATTTTTACAATGGTTGGGACTGGGCTGTTCTTATAGCGATCAGTTCGTGCACGTATGGGCTGGATGCGGTTGTGGTGTCGAACAGCAATTCTCGGGCTAGGGATCTCAGGTGGTAGTAGGAGCCGGTGTCGAGGATGGTGCAGAAGCTTCTTACCAAATTTGCAGATGAGGTCGTGGTGATGGTCAGTGAGAGTCGAAAGGGTCAGTGTGCTGAGCGCTTCTTGATATGTGGAGTAGGAAGGGGAGAGAATAATCTTGCATGCCCTCTTTTGCACTTTTTCTAGGTGTTTACGTTGTGTGGCATTTAGGGAGGAAGACCAGGTAGGGGAGGCATAGGTGAGCTTGGGAAGTATGAATGTTGAGTAAACACTGAGGAGCTCGGGTGCAGGAACTCCGAGGGACTTGAGTCGACGGAGGAGGTGGAGACGGAAACTGGAGGACTTGACAACTTCACTGACGTGTGGTTTCCAATTTAGTTTGTTGTCTATTGTGATGCCGAGGAGCTTCGTGGAATTTACAACCTGGAGTGTGTTGGGACCTAAAGTAATGGAAGGAGGTGGGACAATGTCGGAGGAGAGGTTGATGTGCATAACCATGGTCTTGGTATGGTTGATGGTGACGTGGTTGTTGGTGGCCCAGTTTTGGAGACTGTTCAATAAATCCTGAAGGGCGGTGTAGTCGGGAGCAGAATTGTTGACGCTGATCCCAATAGTGTGTCCGTGTGTGTTGTGTTGACTTATACAGTAACCTGGTTTTTTAAGCCTCGGGGAACAATTAACTTTTTTTCTCTCAACATAAATATTACCCGGGGGGAAAAAAGGAGAGGTACTTGAATCATATTTTCCAGGTAACAATGTAAAGAAACATCCTGATTGGGTGTGGGAGACAGTCTTTTTAACTGTGAGCAAGAAGAGCTTAGACTGTTTGTGTCAGGTATGTATTGCAGGTGTATCAGAGGTGTGTTACAGGTGTGTGTATCTCAGGAGTGTTACAGGTGTGTTACTTACAGGTCTCATTATATACAGGTGTGACTCCCACGATTCCTTTCACCTGGTGAGCCTTACATAGAACTATTACCTGGCTGACGTCACGCACCTTAATATAGACCTTACCTGCCCGACTTCACGAAACTGGGTCAATAATAGCAATGGAGAGTGGCTGAGGGTGAGCGTAGTTGTTGAGTGTGTGTGTGTGTGTGTGTGTGTGTGGTTCTCTGTCTGTCTGTCTATTTGCCTTCCACTTTAACTGTCTATCTCTCGATCTGTCAATCTGTCTGTGTTTCATGAACAATTCTCAACCGTCAGTATGTCATTTTTCATTTCCCAGACAGTTTTATTTATAGGATGGTGAGGAGCTATTATAGGAGACAGCGCAATGTCGTCCTGGAAATAGCATTATCCCTCAGGTCTGGAAATATAGACGAAAATAGAAATAATCTTGGTGATTATTTTATCTCTTTCCTTTTCGATAAATTTAATTAAATATCGTTTTATTTACAAGAGGAAATGATATAAAAGAGTGAATTGGTCGGGTCGGGTCGGGTCGGGTCGGGTCGGGTTGGTTTGGGCTTTTTGTTCAGGTCTGGTCAGGTTAGGTTAGGTTAGGTAAAGACAGGTTAAGACAGGTCAGGTCATGTCAGGTCAGGTTAAGACAGGTCAGGTCAGGGGAGGCGCTCATCCACCTCACTGAACACAAGTAAAAGTCCAGAGTGAAGAAGTTCTCCTTGTGTCTCATCACGTCGGTTATGTCTTTGTTCTGTCGACAGTTTCTCTGAGTCCTTTGTTCTGTGGTCCAGCGGTTCTATGTCCAGCGGTTCTATCGTCCAGCGGTTCTATGGTCCAGTGGTTCTATGGTCCAGCGGTTCTATGGTCCAGTGGTTCTATGGTCCAGTGGTTCTATGGCCCAACGGTTTTATGGTCCAGCGGTTCTTTGGTCCAGTGGATCTACAGTCCAGCGGTTCTATGGTCCAGTGGATCTACAGTCCAGCGGTTCTATGGTCCAGTGGTTCTATGGTCCAACCGTTTTATGGTCCAGCGGTTCTATGGTTCAACGGTTCTATGGTCCAATGGATCTACAGTCCAGCGGTTCTATGGTCCAGTGGATCTACAGTCCAGCTGTTCTATGGTCCAGTGGATCTACAGTCCAGCGGTTCTATGGTCCACTGGATCTACAGTTCTGCGGTTCTATGGTCCAGTGACTTATTCATCTATAGATCTGTGGTCCAGTAGTTGCGTGGGCCACTGAGGAGCGACATGATCGAGGTGTATAAATGGAAGTCAGGGCTAAACAAAGGTGACATAACAAAGGTACTCAAACTACCCAACCAGGAGCGAACTCGTATCAATGGTTTTAAATTAGACAAATTTAGATTTAGGCGAGAGATAGGTAAACATTGGTTTGGAAATAGAGTAGTGGACGAGTGGAACAAGTTACCAAATATCATTATTAACTCGAATACGCTGGATAGCTTCGGTTGGATGGATATATGAGCGATAGGGGTTGGTTGTAAACGGGACTGCCTCCATTCTTATGTTTTTATACAATATTTTCTACCTCTCTCTCTCACAACACACACGTACTATTTATTCAAACCCTCTCCAAACACCAACCATCCCCCTCCCTCCCCCCCCCCCCCGATCTCTTACCTATAAAACCTAACAACTCAACACTTCCTTCTTATAGACAGAAAAAAAAAAGTATTCTCTAATCCCCAAAATGCCTCTCTATCTCTCTCTCTCTCTCTCTTCCCTCCTTCCACCTCCCAGATTACAAGAACTTTAGTACTGTGGAGAGCTCTTCTTACGTGGTTGGTCTATTGTTCGACCTAAAATATAAGTTGAGTGAGCTTTTGTTATCACCATTATTACGATTTAAAGACGGTGACTAATAACAGGTATAGGTCTGTGGTCTCCCAGGTAGAAGTGATGTGTCGACGGAATGTTTTCTCGGATTAAATACCATAAAAGATGTCTTATTGACTTTTGTGGCTATGTCTTTCTTAACCACTGTGTTTTGGTCTATGTCTAGTTCCTTTTATATTATTAATTTTGTTTTTTTGTTTTTTCTTCGTTTTTTCGTCTTTTTTTTTTTTAGATCTTTTTGTCTCCATTCCTTATACCCAAACCTACAGGTAATTCACAGGTAATACACGTGATATACATGAACATAAACTTACACCTGCACACCAATAGTCTTAATACCCAAGGTTAATTATCTGTCTAATTCAGTGGTTCTCAACCCTTTTCACCCCATTTCCCCCTTGAGGAACTTTCAACATCCTCGTGGCCTCCTTCATTTTTCTCCCAGAACAGACAAACAGACAAGTGATAAAGACTAAAGAATGATAAAGAAGGACAGATAAATAAGACAAGAGTTAGAATGGCAAACACACACACACATTCACATACATAACACGCCCATGCACTCACACGTAAAGCACACATACAGTCATACACAAACATGCACACAGGTAAACATTCACACTCAAGCTAACAAGCTGAAGTGTACTTCCTGTAAGCAAGAACACGCCTCCTTTGACAAGCACTGCCGAACTAGGAAGAATGAGAACAATATTGAGTCATACCAATTTAGCGCTAAAAATGGTGGGATTATATATGTAAAGAATGAGTATGAACAACAATGGCATCAATAAATAAGGAAATAATTAATAAAGAAAGTGTACAAATATTTCACCCACGTAAAGCAGCGACCACATGAAATATGAAACAAAATAAGTAACACCAATTACGGAGTATATTATGCTTGAGTCAAGCTCAAACACAATATATGGTTCAGGGACAATACACTCCACTGTTTTCGTGATGGTATCCCAGGCCAGACTGAGATCATTCGGTCCTATCACCACTTGCAAAGGGATGACACACGGACACGTACTGAACAAGTCAGTTCAGCAGCTCGGTCCAGCGCCTGTCACACAGACAGGGACTGGACCTGTGAAATCTTGAATAATCCGAAAAAAAATTGCACCAGAGTATGTAAATATTAAAATTGTATTGTCGTTATGATTAAACAAAATGAAAAAAAAAGAATGAAAATTCTCTTCTGCCAAGTCCAAATAAGTAATACAAGTTTTATTTAATTCAGATTCCCAACATTATTTGGAAACATACAATTTATAACAGCTCGCCGTGGCTTCCCTAAATTTTTGCCGTGGCTCCTTTGGGGGCCATGGCCGCCAGGTTGAGAACCACTGGTCTCATTAAACTTAAAGACGTAACTTATCTAACAGTGAGAGAACTAATTAAAATTTAGGCAGGTGGAGCAACAACTCACCTGGGGAAGATCATTATGGAAGGTGGATTAGCACGATGAGTTAATGTTCCTCTGTATTTATTAGTTAGATGTGAGAGAGAGAGAGAGAGAGAGAGAGAGAGAGAGAGAGAGAGAGAGAGAGAGATACATTTTTGAGCGATTTACGTCTACGTACGTCATCACACATCACAAAATACTGATCATTTATAACCCATATAGAGTACGTCACTATACGTTAAAGAACGTTAAGCCAATAAGAATCTACCTGGCGGGTACCTTAGGTTACGTCGTGAGAATTTCAAACCAATAGAAGTCACGACAAGCCAGATGACTATTTGCCTAATAGGAAGTCAAATACGTCATGACAAACCAGCAACAGTTTTGTCCAATAGTGAGTCTCCCACACACGTCATTACATGCCAGAAGACATTTTGTCCAGTAGGAAGTCAAATACGTTATGACACACCAACAGTTTATCCAATAGGAAATCACATACGTCATTACATCCCAGAAGAAAGTACTTTTGACCAATAGGAAGCCTCTTGTGTCATCAGTCCCCCACGAGGAACTCACACAGCGCCAACATAGGAACGTTCATTTGGCGATGGACATAGCAATGGTTCACCCAGATAGGAACCTTTTAAGAGAGGAGCTAAGCGGTGTGTTGGAGGTGTAGGAGATGGCGAGAGTCGAGTCGTAACAGAGGAGATGAGGTGAGGTGAGGGGAAGGAAGGGGGGGATGAGGGACAGAGACGATTAATAATACCTGGAAAAGAGACAATTAGTGGAGATGGAGGAGAAAGTAAAAAATAAAAGGAGAAGGAAGAGAAGAAGGGGGTGAGGAGGAGGGAGATAAGAAAGAGGAAGAGAAGAAGAAGAGTGACGAAGAGGAAGAAAAGAAGAAGAGGGAAGTGGTTGAAACAGATACAGGAAGAAGTGTTGTTTATGTGAGCTGGATTTAACTAAAGTGAATTGTTGTTGTTTTTGTTTTGTTGTTTTTGTATTTTTTTTCTTTGTTGTTGTTGCTGATGATGTGTTTTTGTATTTTTGTTGTTGTTTTTGTATTTTTTTTGTTTTCTTTTTTGTTGTTATTTTTCTCTTTGCATTTTTTTATTGTTATATTTGTTGTTGTTGTTATTTTTGTTATTATTGTTGTTGTTTTGTTGCTGATGTTATGTTTTTATATTTTTTGTCTTTGTTGTTGTTGTTTTTGTTGAAGTAGCTGTAAGTTTGTGTTTTTTTTTGTAGGTATTTGTCGAGTTCGTAGTAAGTTATAAGAGGATTCTGTTGTATTTATGGTCTTATTGGGAATCTTATTTTTTCTTTAAGTTAGTAACGTAATTGGCGTTGAGAAGGACTATGTAAAGTTTATAGTGTTTCAAATTCTTTAAATGGTGGTAGTAGTGGTGGTAGTGGTAGTGATGGTAGTGGAGGTAGTAGTAGTGATGGTGGTAACAGGAACAGTAACAGGGACAGTAACAGGGACAGTAACAGTAACAAAATAATAAGTCACCAAAACCCTACAACTCCTTTAACAAGTTACCAAGAATTAAGACAAAACAGATATGTATTTAAGTATTTATTTGTTCATATCTTGTGTATAATGATTTAGTACACGGTTGTTGAGACTTAGTAATGTACCATAACATCAACATTATTCTGAAGGTCTGCTGTAAAACCCACCTCCTCCCTCCCCCACACCTTAACCTGTTTACTGTAATAAACATAGAGGGAATATTGTTATAGTGTTTTGTGAAGTCAGTCATTTTATTTTTTTTTTATTTTTTTTTAATTATATTCAAAAAAATATATTTCCTTTATAGTCCAGTGAAAGAAAACAAACAAATTTTAGGTTTCATTTTAGATAAATTTCTTTGTTTTAATAATTTATTTGTCGTATACAAGTCATTATTTTTTTTTGTTCCCCGCCCCAAAACAAATAATTTCCTTTTAATTGTTTTTTTTACTTTTAATGAGAGGGTCAGTAGGGGTAGAGGGGGTAGGGGGTAGTGAGGGTAGGGGGTAGTGAGGGTAGGGGGGTAGGGGGTAGGTAGTGAGGGTAGGGGGTAGTGAGGGTAGGGGGGACTACTTCAACAGGTCCTCCCCGCCTGGGCCTTAAAGGGGGGGGGGTAGGGGGAGAGTTAGGGAGGGAGGTGGAGGGGGGAGAGTTAGGGGGGAGGTGGAGGGGGTAGAGGTCATGTTCTCATAAGTTGTAATTAGTGAGGAGGATGACCCTCATACACCTCCAGAGGCACTTCTTGAGTCCTTTATCTCCGACGTGTGAGAAAGGATGAGGAAGAGGAAGGATGAGAGAACAATCAAGAAGTGGAGGAGGAAGTAATGACACGTTGAGGAGGACAGAAGGGAGGAGGAAAGTGAGAGAATTATGAGAGAGAAGAAATCAAAACAAAGGGAGAGAGAGAGAGTGTGTAACAGAGGCAACAGCAGTAGAAAGAGGAACAGAGAGGGGAAGGGGGAAGAGGAGGAGGAGGAGGAGGAAAAGATCTGAAAGAAAACTGATGATTATCGCTATAAATAATTGAGGGGGTAAGCTAGAGCACAGGGCTGATGAGGGGACAAGTTGATCTAATACGAAAAGGAATTTTTTATGAATCTTTATATTTCCTCTCACTTCTTTCAACTTCATCACCCTTTTCCCGCCCACTCCTCACTCTCAAGTACCTCTTACCCCTCTCTCTCCCTCTCTCATCCATACACAACACACACACACACACACACACACACACACACACACACACACACACACACTCCACTCCTTTGAAAAAATATTCTTTAGAGACCAAAGCAATGACGATTTTTTTCCTACCCCCCCTTTCTCCTTCTCACTTTGTCTCGACTATCGTTGTTTGATGTCGAGAGCCTCAAGAAGTGCGGGGGGCAGGGGGGGGCTAGGCTGGTGGGCCATTTTTGTAAGATTGTTTTCAAAAGTGGCGACCCTGAAAGTATACGTAACTTGTGACAGAGTTAAGGTGTGAAGTGTGTGTGTGTGTGTATGTGTGTGTGTGTGTGTGTGTGTGTGAAGTGTGTATGTGAAGTGTGTGTGTGTGAAGTGTGTGTGTTGAACGTGTATTGTGTCTCTTTATCATACAATTTTACCACAAAGTTTCTTGGATGATGAGTTTTATTTTCTGAGGAGCTGGTCCCGAGTGTCAGGAGTGGAGGGGAGGGGGTTGGGGGTGGAGGGCGTGGGAGGAAGGGCGTGGGAGGAAGGGCATGGGAGGAAGGTGCATGGGAGGTGGTAAAAGTTAATCCACGCTACAATAATGTTTATGGGTTAGTACTGGTAATAGAGAAGACTTAACTCCTTCAGCACAATAACCCTTACAGAGCTGTGGGTTAAATCAACGAGCCCTAGATGAGTTCTCCCACTTCATCACCTTCGGGATAACATTCAACTCACGAGCTTGAAGAGAATCCAGGTCGGTCCAATTGGGGGTCTTCGTTTACGACACAACACACTTCCAGACGTCATAAAGCGAGGCCCTCACCAACTGGTGCGCGCTCTCTCTCTCTCTCTCTCTCTCTCTCTCTCTCTCTCTCTCTCTCGCTCTCTCTCTTTGGGGGATAGGGGAGAGGTGGGAAGTGGGAAGAGAGAGAGAAGATAGAGTGGAGGAAAGAAAGAAGAGGGGGAGGTAAGAGAGAAGAGAAAATGGGAGAAAGAGAGAGAGAGAGAGAGAGAGAGAGAGAGAGAGAGAGAGAGAGAGAGAGAGAGAGAGAGAGAGAGAGAGGATGATAGCATTATACAGACAACAGACAGACTAACCCAGAGACAGAAACTGACAGACACACAGAGTTTAACTAGCAAGCAAATATTGACTAACAGACCTAATAACAGATAGACAAACACAAACACACACACACACACACACACACACACACACGTGGAAACCAAATGGATAAATTATACCAACACCACCACGCAAGCTCACCACCACTTCTTCCCCGAGAAGTCCGTCAGATCTCACCCAGCTGACTTGCCCTGGATCACACCTCGGATCAAAAGACTTATGCAACAGAGAGACAGAGCCTTTCATCTCAATGACCACATCCGCTACAGGTCACTTCGCAACCGAGTCATCCGCGAAATACGCACTGCAAAGAAGTCCCACTACCCAACCAAATTACAACACCTGAAGCAGACCAACATCAGTCAATGGTATGGTAAGCTTAAAGAACTCTGTGGACTAAACAATAAGACACACCCCCTCCCCTTCCTTAGCCATCTCACTAGTGTTGACGCAGCTGAGCAAACAAATAACCATTTCGCTACTATATGCCAGACGCTCCCAGGGCTTGACACAACAACTCTCCCTGCTTACCTACCAGCCCCCCTTCCCACTGACTTAGTAGAAGAATTTGAAGTAGCAAAACGCCTGGACAAACTAAAATTAAAACGCTCTACCACCCCCATTGACTTACCAATGAAACTCTTCAAGGAGTTCTCCCCGGAGCTTGCTAAACCCCTCTGCTCCATCATCAATGCTTCTCTCAGTCAAGCCAGATGCCCAGCTGACTGGAAGACCTCTTATGTATCACCAGTGCCCAAGTCAACCAGCCCACAATCCTTAAATCAGCTACGACCTATTGCAATCACCCCAATACCCAGCCTAATCTGTGAAAGTTTTGTGTTCGACTGGGCTTATGCTGATATTGCAGGAGTCGTAGACCCTCAGCAATTTGGCAACATGAAAACTTCCTCCACCACTCACTGTCTTGTCAGCTTTCTCGATTACATATACCGCCATCTCGAGAAACGAAAAACGTCTGTAGCTGTCGCCTTCATTGATTTCACTAAAGCGTTCGACCTAGTCGACCACAATATAATCATCAACAAAGCTATTGACCTCGGGCTTCGAAGAAGCCTCATACCATGGCTTACAGACTTCCTCAGTGACCGACGCCAAGCTGTACGCTTCCGAGGGGCTGTCTCCACCTTTCAGTCACTCACCTGTGGCGTCCCCCAAGGCACCAAGATGGGACCACTCTGCTTCCTTATGCTCATCAATGATGCCCTAAGAGAAACCCCTGCTCGCTGGAAATATGTCGACGACTCCACCATTGGGATCAGCGTCAACAATTCTGCTCCCAACTATACCGCCCTTCAGGATTTATTGAACAGTCTCCAAAACTGGGCCACCAACAACCATGTCACCATCAACCATACCAAGACCATGGTTATGCACATCAACCTCTCCTCCGACATTGTCCCACCTCCTTCCATTACTCTAGGTCCGAACACACTCCAGGTTGTAGATTCCACGAAGCTCCTCGGCGTCACCATAGACAACAAACTAAATTGGAAACCACACGTCAATGAAGTTGTCAAATCCTCCAGTTTCCGTCTCCACCTCCTCCGCCGACTCAAGTCCCTCGGAGTTCCTGCACACGAGCTCCTCAGTGTTTACACAACATTCATACTTCCCAAGCTCACCTATGCCTCCCCCACCTGGTCTTCCTCCCTAAATGCCACACAACGTAAACACCTAGAAAAAGTACAAAAGAGGGCATGCAAGATTATTCTCTCCCCCTCCTACTCCACATATCAAGAAGCGCTCAACACACTGACCCTTTCGACTCTCACTGACCATCACCACGACCTCATCTGCAAATTTGGTAAGAAGCTTCTGCACCATCCCCGACACCGGCTCCTACTACCACCTGAGATCCCTTGTCCGAGAATTGCTGTTCGACACCACAACCGCATCCAGCCCATACGTGCACGAACTGATCGCTATAAGAACAGCCCAGTCCCAACCATTGTAAAAATTATCAACAACTTGTAATACTGTAACACTGTCACTATGTTGAAATGAACTGTAGTTTGAGCTTTTCCCCATCTAAGTTATTATATGTCTTATTTGTGTCACTTATGTTACTTGTATATTATTTGTAATTCGTAAACCATTCCCCAAATATGTAACTGTATATTTTCAGCCTTCTGGCTGCCAAGCTCTTTCAATAAACCGTTAATTATTATTATTATTATTATTATTATTATTACACACACACAAAGGGACAGCCCCGTTACGATACCCACTCATCAAGACCCAACTGTCAAGACCTACCTATCAAAACCCGCCTAAAAGACCTACCTATAAAGACCCACCCGTCAAGACCTACCTATCAAGATCCGCCTATCAAGACCCACCTATAAAGACCCACCTATAAAGACCCACCTATGAAGACCTACCTATAAGGACGCACCCGCCAAGACCCACCCGTGAAGACCCACCTATAAAGACCCACCCGTCAAGACCCACCTGTCAAGACCCACCTATAAAGACCCACCTATAAAGACCGACCCGTCAAGACCCACCTGTCAAGACCCACCCGTCAAGACTCACCTATAAAGACCCACCTATAAAGACCCACCCGTCAAGACCCACCTGTCAAGACCCATATTCCTGGCTACATGTTACTGGTACAAACTCATTAAAAGAATTGTCCATAACATCGGGAGATTTAAGCAACTTCTTCTGCGTCGTTGGTTAAATAGTGGTGGTGGTGGTGGTAGTGGTGGTGGTAGTGGTAGTGGTAGTGGTGGTAGTGGTGGTGGTGGTGGTGGTGGTGGTGGTGGTGGTGGTGGTGGTGGTGGTGGTGGTGGTGGTGGTGGTGGTAGTGGTGGTGGTAGTGGTGGTAGTGGTGGTGGTGGTGGTGGTGGTGGTAGTGGTGGTGAGGAAGACATTCACAAAATTTGTTACAAAACATTTTTAATCAAACTCGTTGCGTAGAATATTCTTAGAAACTGAATCTTATTTCCTGGGCCTGTTTGTGTGTGTGTGTGGAGAGAGAGAGAGAGAGAGAGAGAGAGAGAGAGAGAGAGAGAGAGAGAGAGAGAGAGAGAGAGAGAGAGAGAGATTACTACTCCATACACTGTAATTACGGTACCTATATAGTACAGCCCCAAAGAGCGACAGACAGACACACAGACAGACAGATAGAGTGAGTGACAGATCTACCCATCCCCGTCTATTACATTTACCTAACACCTTCCCGTCTTTGAGAGAGAGTACACAGTATGTATGATCGTCCCTGTAACACATTCAAAGCCACTTAAGAGTATCGTTAAATCTTACTGCAGATATGATAAAGCGTATAAATGGTTCTCATAAGTTAGTTCAGAAAGATAAGGAGGTGAAATATAGCATAACATGTTAATAGACTATAGAATTAACTTAAATGGTCTTTTTGAGAATACACATGTGTCGCAATTTTGATTTTATATTCATTCATAAAGCCTCACGATAATAATTTACCATAATCGATTAAAAGTAAACCATAGAAAAAAAAATCCTCTTATATATATATATGTTGTTGTTTGAGTCTCTTTGTGTGTGTGTGTCTCTGGTTTATTCTGTCAAGGAGTTAAAAGGGGAACTAAGACAATAGGTATAAAAAAATATCTCTAAGAGGGTGGAACTTTAAGAGACTGTAACCTTTGAGATACTGGAACCTTTGAGAGAGACTAAGCTTTGAGATACTGTAAGCTTTGAGATACTGTAAGCTTTGAGATACTGTAAGCCTTGAGATACTGTAAGCCTTGAGATACTGTAAGCTTTGAGATACTGTAAGCCTTGAGATACTGTAAGCTTTGAGATACTGTAAGCCTTGAGATACTGTAAGCTTTGAGATACTGTAAGCCTTGAGATACTGTAAGCCTTGAGATACTGTAAGCTTTGAGATACTGTAAGCTTTGAGATACTGTAAGCTTTAGTCTTCTTTTTTTTGTGGAAGTAGAGACAAGGGAAAAAATGATCATAGTAACTTAAGTAACATTTTAAGGCATCTTTATTTAGTTAAACAACCCAAATGTACCCATTCCCAGCTGGGTCGACTAGGAGTACCCTCCCCCCCCCCCTTCCCACGGCTCCTTAAGTTACCTCTAAGTATAAAGTAGAATTAAAAGTACGTAGAAAGTAATAAAGTTTCACTGTAATCTTAAATAAAAGAGATGCATAAGAGGCAGAGAGAATTGTTGAGGCGAGAAACACACTTGGGAAATATATTACCATAAAGAGAAAAATAAATATGTAAATTTTTTTTTTAAGTAATGAAAAAAATCCATCTTCATCATTATCACCTCATTAGGAAACACGTCAGGGTAAAAAAAATAAATTAAAAATACCAAAACAAATCTGGTGTTTAAAAAAAATGTTAGGTCATCATTAGCATGTATATGAATAAAAAAAAATCAAGGTAAACTCTTACGTGAAAATACAATCTATTCAACAGAAGCCTCCATCAGTCAAGTCAGCAAAGGCAATATAATGTCTAGCTCATGAGAATAAAATAAATAACAATGATTACAGAAAGGAAAAAAAACAACAACTCCCTTCCTCGTCAATGAAAATATTGATCAGTCAGGTCAGGTGTTGCAGGAATAAACACTGCCAATATATCTTTTATAAGTCCAGAAGAAAAAAAATGTGGAGCAAATATTTTTGGATGGAAATTAATTGGAGGTTGTGGGATGAGAGAGAGAGAGAGAGAGAGAGAGAGAGAGAGAGAGAGAGAGAGAGAGAGAGAGAGAGAGAGAGAGAGAGAGAGAGAGTATACAGTCGAGGACAAAATTCCCTGAACACTTGGTAACATCTAGCATCTATTTCTTGACACACACACACACACACACACACACACACACACACTGCGAAATATTACTGGTTTTCCTCTCCACCGTCAACAGCACACTAAACTAGATTTCGTTGCCACACTAAACATTATTACAGGTTGACAACCCTTTATCCGAAACTCCCAAAAGCTCTAAAAACCGAAAGTTTTTTGTGGGGCTTCTTCTTCTTCTTTTTTTTTTTTTTTTTTTTTTTTTTTTAAACAGGGATTATTAGCCCAGCCAGGCACTGATCACTGACCCACATTGGGGCCTGGGGGGCGAAAATGGAATAGTAATAATAATTATAATAATAATAATTATTCATAGTAAATAAAACTTTTAATAATTATACACCAAAATAAAATAATAATGATTACAATAATAATAATAATAATAATAATAATAATAATACTGTAATAATATAATAATAATACAGTAAAGAAATACAAGAATGAAAAAAAGATCAAAAGTGAGAAACACGACCTAGGCCTATGAATTATTATTATTATTATTATTATTATTATTTTAGACCCCCAGGCCCCACTGTGGGTCAGTGATCTATGCCCGGGTGGCGCTAATACACAAAAAAAAACAAAAAAAAAAAACAACCCCTAACCATTCTGAAAACCGAAATGCCTCTGGCCCCAAGGATTTCGGATAAAGGATTGCCAACCTATATCTTCACCCCCTGTGGTATATGTCTGCTTGCTGGAGAATATCTTATCTTTTGGTCTTACTTCCAACGCCTACAGAAACGATGAATAAATATATCTGTTTGTTTGTCTGTCTGTCTGTGTTACCATGTTCGATAAGAGCACCGACCATGAGAGGGGTAATACATACATACATACATACATACATACACTGGTTTATGTAGCCAGGCTCGTGTTTAGAGGTTCTCATATTATCTCTCTCTCTCTCTCTCTCTCTCTCTCTCTCTCTCTCTCTCTCCTTAAGATTAAAAAAAATCCCATAAATTTGATGAAAAAAAAAAATAATAATAATTCTGCATCAATTTATTCTGTTGTTGCTTGGTGATCTAGGTACAGCACCACATACCCGTAAGATGGTGAAAGACACTCCTACTAGCCTGATGGTGACTGTAACTATGGTGTTTGGTGACAATAAATGGATCAGATTCCCTCCCTCTAGCCATAAAGAAGGATCTGAAACTTTAAAAAAAAAAAATATACCGATTCTCAGGTTTTATCTTGACTCTTGGTGAGGTCTACAAAAGCATCAAGTCTCACGTCCATAAAGATTTATTTTTGGAATAAATTTTGTGGTTAGACAGATGTATTTGGGATTTTTTCTTCTTCATATAAGTACTTGGTAAGGAAACTCTTTTAAGTGGGATGTTTAAGTTGATTTGTTTACGTTGCTCTTGTGTGGATTTCTTTTATTTTTACATTTTTTTTATTCACCTCTTGTTGTTTTATCTCTGTAAGACCAAAGTTAACTCTGTTTGTGGTAAAGTTCAGACGGTTCATTTTATACTTGTTGGTCTATAACGACGGTCGGGGTGTTGTAAGTTTGAGAGATGATTTACTTGTTTTTTCTTAACTGTTATGTTGGCAACTTGAGGCACGTGTAAGATATTCCTTTCCATAAAAAAAAATATATATTCTTCATTTGTTTTGTTATTTTGAGGAGACGCCGTTACTGTTGTGTTCACTTGACATATTTATTGATTCTTTTCAGTCACATTACTTGATCTGTTTTATCGCGGTTTTATTAGTTATTACTGACTACATTTATCCTCCCGTGTACAGGAGGAGTCCGAGGCGCTCAAGGATGGCCACAACGACACTCACCCCTGGAGTCTGCCCTGACCTGACCTGACCTGACTTCTCGTGATGGCGGACAGAGTCCTTCTTTCCCGCCTCACAATGTTCATCCTGCACCTCTGGGCGGCCATTGAGACCGCCTCCACAGCCACCAAGAACAGACCGGATGCCCTGGACGCCCACCACAGCCCCAAGAACTCCCTCACAAATTTCTTCAAAAGGACCTTCGATCGACCAGCCTTCGACGATGACAAAAGCGGGGGGAGCGAGCTAGGTGTCGATATAAAACACGATTCCTATGATTCCGGTGTTAGTGAAGAGAGGCGAGGGGGTGCGTCTGGGACGGCCGACACCCGAGCGTTTGGTCTGTATAATGTTAGTAAAGCGGGTGATGGTACAACTCCCCGCCAGAGACGTAATGACACCATAAACAAACATGGAGACCAGATTACTCCCAAGGCGGTCATCTACTGTACTAATAGTGTGGAGGAAATTATAATTAATGAATCAAACACCTTAACTTCCATTGACGTAAAGAGTTACGATAACTTTACGAACGTTACTGATGGTTATAGTAATAATTCTTTCCTTGAAGAAAACGGGATGAAAAAAAAAGGGAGTTACTATGATACAAGAAATGATGTCGGTACCAGCGGCTGGCCCTGTGGTGGCCTCCCCACCATGTCCTCGGCCTGGACGTCAATCATCAAGGACAAGGCGCTGCTGTGCGTGGTGAACCAGCACTGGCTGGAGTACGACCCGCCCTCCCACACGAGTCAACTGGCCCTGGCGGTCGTCCATGTGGTGGTGATGGTGGTGGGCGTTGTAGGCAACGGCCTTGTTATTTACCTCTTTATCAGGTGAGTGTTTAGGTGACCATTACCTTGATTACTTTCTTGTGATTATATTATGACTTTGGTCTTCACGGACAGGTAAATGTAATGCACAATATTTAACTATACCTATTAATTACTTATTAACGTTTATTTATCTAATATATACAATAGTGTGTTTGCTTCCTTGCGGTTTGTGAGTTTTTCGTTAAGTTCAGCTACAGTTTTTAATATAGAGGCTGGAATTTGATATGGAGCTGTACAAAGCACCCCAGAAGTGTCCCGAAGATGGAATTTAAGGTAGTTGGTCCCAGTGATTGGCCCTCACCCCGAAGGTTGGAGCACCTTCATAAAATTTTTTTTGTCTGTGTCTTTGCTCTGTACAGCCATTTGTTTGAAATAGAAAACTGAAATTTGGCTTACTTGTGCAGATACCTCAAAGAATGCTTACGAACGTCTAAATTTAGTGTTGTCGTTTTATGCGCTGCACTTAATTTCGGCCAAGGACAGACATAAGCTGCGTGGCTTCACCGACTTTGGTTAACTTTACGTCTCAAAAACAGACCCGGGAAATACCGAGTTCCCCAGCTGGGGTATATATATAAGATGCCCGAGCACCATCCGCCTCGCAAAATACTACACGGCCAACGCCATCAAGGCAATCGGTCCGCCGGCGGCCAGCGGAAAAGAGATTAAAGACGACTCTAAGGACCTAATCAAAATATACGAGTTGCAACCTTTAGCCCTGGAGGACAACCTGACCAGGAGGAGGAAATGGAAATGTCTTTCCTGGCCCACAACAACCCTGCCCCACCTGCGGCTCCCGCCTAGTCTAACACAGCCACATGAGGTGGCATCAACGCTCGTCGGCGTTAAACCTCATCCTTTCATAACACAGAGCTACGACGTTGTCAGTAGGTCGATCCCCTGGCACTCCCAGTTCACCCAGCTGTAAATGAGTACCTAAGTTTACAACTTAGGGAAGTGAATGCGGTCGAGTGCATTACCGGTCATGCTGCCTCCTTGTGTACTGAAGGCTTAGTATAGAGTGTGCTGTATCCACACTGTCTCTAACTGGAAGTCATGCCTGTGGGACCCACTTTTACACTTCACGATGGACTGTCGTAAGCAACCTAAGTGAGAGAGTGACAGGGAAATAAAATAACCTAAGTGAGATAAGAGGAAGACGGGACAACCAAGGTAAGAGAGTGAGAGGGGTGAGAGGCAGGAAGCAACCACAAGAAGCTGGTGATCTAAAGGTGAGGTAATCCTCTGTTAAACTCGAGGAATTCAATAACCGAATACCACTAAGGACTTGGGATCTCAAAAGCCATTCTTGTGGAACACATTCATATTACGGGTCTCTTAGAACCCGACCCAGTTTTGCTTATAATCCGACTTGTATTGTTTAGAACCGTATGTTATTATGCTGCCATTTATAATACCAAGCACAAACCAATAACTTTTAACTTAAACAAACTTTACCTTAGTCAGCCTGTGGCAACCTAATTCAGACTAGGTGAAAATCGTCTGGACTAACAAGCTGATCAAAGCAATCTGGAGAAGCTATTTATATTAGGACACACACACACACACACACACACAGCCAGGTCAACTGTTAAGTTGGCCCATACCAACTCCCTCCCCTGAACCCTCCGCCCCACCGAAATATCAAAAAATTCTCGCCAGAAGTTACAATTTCATTTAGGAAAGGAATGGAACCAGTGTTGAATAGAGGTGAACAGTGGTGAAGTCAGTAAGAACAACTCAACAGTAACAGCCGAGTCCTACCCAAGTTAAGCTTCACACAGTGAGGTCCCAGGTACCCAGTGAGACCCAACAACAACCAGTGATGTGTTAATCCGTCTACGATAGGAAGGCCTGGGACCACACGTTACTCATATAACACCATCTGTGAGGGAATTACTACACCACATGTCCCTCATAACACCATCTGTGAGGGAATTACTACACCACGTGATGCCCCTCATAGCACCATCTGCGAGGGAATTACTACACCACGTGATGCCCCTCATAGCACCATCTGTGAGGGAATTACTACACCACGTGATGCCCCTCATAACACCATGTGTGAGGGAATTACTACACCACGTGAGGCCCCTCATAACACCATCTGTGAGGGAATTACTACACCACGTGAGGTCCCTCCTAACACCATCTGGGAGAGAGTTACTACACTACGTGTTTGCTGTTCAACACCTACATTCATTTGTATGTTCACTGTATGTTCCTTTACCTTTCACTAATGAAGGCTTTTGTTATACCACCAATGTATGTAATAAGTCATTTATGTCCAATGTATATTTGCAGCCTTCGGGCTGCAGAACTTTGTCAATAAACCGTTAATTATTATTATTATTATTATTATTATTATTATTATTATTATTATTATTATTATCATTATTATTATTATTATCATTATTATTATTATTATTACACACACACACACACACACACACACAATAAATAAAATGAAACACAAACGCCTCAAACGCTTTCGTGTATGCACATCTTGCGGGAACAAACATTACATATGTGTGTGTATGTATATGTACGTATATGTATATGTGTGTATGTATATGTACGTATATTTGTGTGTGTGTATGTATCTGTATATATTACCAATACTGCACTATTGGTTGAAGTGTGTGTTTGATGCCAGTCGAATCAGATACTTCAGACACACTCAGTGACACACTCAGTGACACACTCGGGGGTCAACAGCCTTGTTTGTGACCGTCGGGGGAAATATAGATCTTGATCTCAGTTTTCCGAGAACAGAGCACCAATGGTATGAGCTGTAACACTAATTCTTGTGAGGCGTGGGCGGCAGATGATGGGGGCGGCAGACGGTGGGGGTGGCAGACGGTGGGGGTAGGTGAGGATGGTGGTGGCGGCAGACGGTGGGGCAGCAGGCGGTGGGGGTAGGTGAAGATGATGGTGGTGGCAGACGGTGGGGGTAGGTGAGGATGATGGTGGCGGCAGACGGTGGGGATAGGTGAGGATGGTGGTGGCGGCAGACGGTGGGGGTAGGTGAGGATGATGGTGGCGGCAGACGTTGGGGGTAGGTGAGGATGATGGTGGCGGCAGACGTTGGGGGTAGGTGAGGATGATGGTGGCGGCAGACGGTGGGGGTAGGTGAGGATGATGGTGGCGGCAGACGGTGGGGGTAGGTGAGAATGGTGGTGGCGGCAGACGGTGGGGGTAGGTGAGGATGGAGGTGACGGCAGACGGTGGGGGTGGCAGACAGTAAGGGTAGGTGAGGATGGTGGTGTTGGCGACAGGCCCTGGAATTAAAACTTCTGCTGCGATTTAGACAAGGTATTTCTGTGTGTGTGTGTGTGTGTGTGTGTGTGTTTGTGTGCGTTTGTCATGTCGCTTTTGTGTTTTGCATTATTTTTGTTCCACGCGGCTAAACTCGTTCCAGTATTCATTATAAACAACTAAGTCTCTCTGTACTGTAGTTAAGCCGCCGATTTTTACACACCATCAAAGAGGAGTATAATTATTTACCGTGAGTCAGAGGGAAAAAATTATCAGACACATAACAGCGGAAAACTGTGAGATAAATTACCTGTAAATATATTCCTGTTTATTTGTTGTGGTGATTGATGTAAACGGTAAACTGATCTGTTGTTGTGGTGATTGATATAAACAGTAAACTAATCTATATCTCTTGTGAAACAGAAAACAATAACAAATAACTCACATATACAAACATACACACGACGAGTCTAGGCCGTGTTAGATACAGCACCAAGACCTGTAACATACTGGTAATGTACGCCCCGAGAGAGAGGAGGAGGTTGTCGACACACATTACACATGCTATATACGATATTGCTTTACTGCCGAGTTGATTGCATTACCTCGTACTTCCTCTGTGTGTATGTTGCAGTAATGGTCTCACCTGTTACGTGTGTGTGTGTGTTTATGTATTGTACAGAGAGAGAGAGAGACGTAAACACAGACATACATACATGCACAAACAGACAGACAGACAGACAGACATTTTCCAAGAGATGAAACAGTTGTATACATAAAGACTGGTACTAGTTAATCGCCATATAAGTTAAATATAATTAACCTAACCTAACCTTCATTAATTTAGATCAAGATTAAACTATTTCTATCAGTCATATCTAATAAAACTAATTAACTAGCACAGGTAGTACAACTTTCTTACCTAAACCTTTAACAATAGAGTCTAGAACAAAATGTATATACCAAAAAACAATAATATTCAAGGTTAAAACAATGGGTCAAAACAACAACAGACTAAAAAAAAAAAATCCATTCTTGATTTGGTATGACGAGTCGGCCTCTTCTCTTCTCTTCTCTTCTCTTCTCTTCTCCTCTTCTTCTCCTTCCTCCTCTTCCTTCTCCTCTCTCTATTTGGGATCTTCCAGTGAGTAGTTTCTTATGTCGTGTTGTTAAGAGGAAGTTGAGAGCCTTATAGGATATTAAGGAATGTTTTTAATTATAATTTAGTCTGATTACTGCTGCTGCTCTCTCTCTCTCTCTCTCTCTCTCTCTCTCTCTCTCTCTCTCTCTCTCTCTCTCTTGCCCTGGATAACATTATTATATCTAGAGCCGCCAGAATTTATGTTATGTCTCTCTCTTATCACGCGATCCATTACTCAAAATCTCTCCACCTAGTGTGTGTCAACGTCTGGTGCTTCCTTACCTAGTGTGTCAACGCCTGGTACTTCCTTACCTAGTGTGTCAACGCCTGGTGCTTCCTTACCTAGTGTGTCAACGTCTGGTGCTGTGTTACCTAGTGTGTCAACGCCTGGTGCTTCCTTACCTAGTGTGTCAACGCCCGGTGCTTCCTTACCTAGTGTGTCAACGTCTGGTGCTGTGTTACCTAGTGTGTCAACGCCTGGTGCTTCCTTACCTAGTGTGTCAATGTCTGGTGCTTCCTTACCTAGTGTGTCAACGTCAGGTGCTTCCTTACCTAGTGTGTCAACGCCTGGTGCTTCCTTACCTAGTGTGTCAACGTCTGGTGCTCTGTTACCTAGTGTGTCAACGCCTGGTGCTTCCTTACCTAGTGTGTCAATGCCTGGTGCTTCCTTACCTAGTGTGTCAACGCCTGGTGCTTCCTTACCTAGTGTGTCAACGCCTGGTGCTTCCTTACCTAGTGTGTCAACGTCTGGTGCTCTGTTACCTAGTGTGTCAACGCCTGGTGCTTCCTTACATAGTGTGTCAACGCCTGGTGCTTCCTTACCTAGTGTGTCAACGCCCGGTGCTTCCTTACCTAGTGTGTAAACGCCCGGTGCTTCCTTACCTAGTGTGTCAACGCCCGGTGCTTCCTTACCTAGTGTGTCAACGCCCGGTGCTTCCTTACCTAGTGTGTAAACGCCCGGTGCTTCCTTACCTAGTGTGTCAACGCCCGGTGCTTCCTTACCTAGTGTGTCAACGCCTGGTGCTTCCGTACCTAGTGTGTCAACGCCTGGTGCTTCCTTACCTAGTGTGTCAACGCCCGGTGCTTCCTTACCTAGTGTGTCAACGCCCGGTGCTTCCTTACCTAGTGTGTCAACGCCCGGTGCTTCCTTACCTAGTGTGCCAACGCCCGGTGCTTCCTTACCTAGTGTGTCAACGCCCGGTGCTTCCTTACCTAGTGTGTAAACGCCCGGTGCTTCCTTACCTAGTGTGTCAACGCCTGGTGCTTCCTTACCTAGTGTGTCAACGCCCGGTGCTTCCTTACCTAGTGTGTCAACGCCCGGTGCTTCCTTACCTAGTGTGTCAACGCCCGGTGCTTCCTTACCTAGTGTGTCAACGCCTGGTGCTTCCTTACCTAGTGTGTCAACGCCCGGTGCTTCCTTACCTAGTGTGTCAACGCCCGGTGCTTCCTTACCTAGTGTGCCAACGCCCGGTGCTTCCTTACCTAGTGTGTCAACGCCCGGTGCTTCCTTACCTAGTGTGCCAACGCCCGGTGCTTCCTTACCTAGTGTGTCAACGCCCGGTGCTTCCTTACCTAGTGTGTCAACGCCCGGTGCTTCCTTACCTAGTGTGTCAACGCCCGGTGCTTCCTTACCTAGTGTGTCAACGCCCGGTGCTCTGTATATAAACCTTCCATTAACCCAAGAGACAAAAATAAAACGTAAAGGAAGATACAGATATTGTTGTAGGGAGGGAGAGGGGGAGCCGGGGAGGGAGGGAGAGAGGGAGGGAGAGAGGGAGGGAGGGAGGGAGGGAGGGAGAGAGAGAGGGAGAGAGAGGAGAGAGAGGGAGGGAGGGAGACATTAGTAGAATAGATAAGCTAATGAGAGACATAATCAGAGAGACAAAGAACTAGGGAGTGTATGGTTAGGTTAGGTTAGGTTAGCTTGGATAGTTTAGATTAGAGACTGACCCTGAGCCTGACCTTGGCCCTAAGACTGAGACTAAACCTGACCCTGACCTTGACCCTAACCCCTGAGCTTTAGCCTGACCCTGAACACTTATGTAACCTTCACCACTATGGCGACAGATAACAAATTCAAAACAACTTGAGGTGACAGGGAATATTTTTTTTTTTTTTTTTATTCTATCATTTTAGTGTCAGGGATTTTGTCGGGAAAAAAAAAATATTATGATGGAAGTTTTTTCTGCCGATTCATTTTGCTCCGGGGTGAAATTTAGATTGGTGGAAGAGGAAATTGTATTGTAGTGGAAATTATCTCCCATGTGGTTTTATCTTGTTTAAGGATATAGGGATTTTGTACGGGTCTGTGTTACCTGCTGACGGTCCTGTAAACTGGGAGGTGAAGTGAAGGGTAACGGACCTATGGCAGTCTCTTTGATCACTCGGCATGTAACAAGTGCGTCAATATGCTCTATTTGTTTTACCTATACCACGTAAAAGAGAGATAGAGAGAGAGAGAGAGAGAGAGAGAGAGAGAGAGAGAGAGAGAGAGTCACTGTAGGTACCTCACTTAATACTTATTTTTTCCATTAGCGTTCTTAAATACTTCATTGTTATTCGTCGAGGTTCATACAAGAGGAGCTTAATTAAACACTCCTAAAATCAAACAGCTACAAGACAATGCTCATGCGAGTAGTCATCATTGTGGTCGATCGAGAAGACTGAAACGGGAGGCTGTGTAAACTCCTACTGTTTTGAATCAAATGTCTCGTGCGACTAAAGTTACGTTTTATAATCAAGAAAAAAAATAATCTTTCGGGACTATACATTAAAAAAAAAAATAGTCATATGAACGAAACCATCAGAGGTGTGAGCGAAAAGATGTGACGTAGATGAGAGAGAATATTTCGGGCTTCACAGAATAATCAAATCACAAAGATATTACCAGATGCAGCCTTGAGACAACAGCAACAGACTCCTATATGAATCAATACCTGGCAACACTCGGTGGCAGCTGCCTTTCATTGCCAGGTCCTCAGAGGGTGAAGAACCCTTCCGGTGAATGTGGTCTGTGAGGTTAAGGTCCTCGCGCCCACTTGGTAACACCGACGGCGCTACACTCTCTCCCGCCTTTCTGTTGTTTTCCCTAAGATTTAGTCTTTTTGAAGAACATTAAACAGAAAAAAATATAATTTGGTAAAGGAATGACAAAAAAGTCTTCAAATTATATAAAAGTTAATACATATAGTAATTAAGTAGAATATTTAATTGGGTAGTTTTGAATATATTCTAAGAAAAACCTGAAAACTGGTTTAACAAAGACCATTTATCGTACAAGTTGCTTCAAACAGAAAATATGCTAGTAAGGGAAACCGTAAGGTGAACGTAAACATAACGAAGGCAAAAAATAAATAAACAAATAACAATAATTACACGGACGGACAACGCACCAACCCGACATACAGACAGACGAAGGCAACACTACATGTTTCTTCCATAGTTACGGCAAGGCATAAAAACAGTAAGTCCTCTTACCAAAATGGAGGTAGAATATTTAATCAAGAGTAATGGCAGAACTCTTACTGAAAAGGCTATTGTCGTGTGTGTGTGTGTGTGTGTGTGTAGTGTTTGTGTGTTCGCACACAGGGTGGTGAAATGTGTATAGTGTGGCAGCATTATGTCAGTGTTAAGGTGCAAGCACTGCTTACTCCCTCTCGCTTTCAGCTGCCGCCGCTGGCTAGCCCTCATGGCGAACAGGGAAGCAACTTGTATAAGTCTTCCCCTGCCAGTACACAGCCTCTTCACCACCGAGACTCCTGCTGTGCCTCCTCGTGGAAACACACGGTAACTGGGTGCCTCGTGGGCCCAGGCTAGACCAGCAGGGATCTAGGAGTAGCAGTGGGCCCCAGAGGGATAGCGCATAGGCCCACTGACGTGTGGCACGTTCTGGCGCCTACCAACCATTGCCCCGCTGCCTTGCCGGTTAACCTCGGTAGGTATAAGGCTACGGGAGTAAACCCCGAACGAAAAATCTGTGGTGGTGCCCCTCATAAGGAAGACATGCTTACAGAGCTCCAACAAGACCCCAACGGTGGTATAGGCGGAAGAGGTGACCAACATGGGAACCCAACTACTACACCGGCAGATGAAGGCAATGCCTGATGGACAGTCTACTAAGGCGAAAGCCAACAAACTGGGCTATCGGCAGTCCATTGCAACTCTCCCTCTCCCCAGTCGTTGCAAAACTTGCATCACTATATCAGGAAAAGGGAGAGCCAAGATGTGTGGTTGGAGCCTGCACTCCTGCCTCACCACATAAATCAACTCACGCGTAGCCATCATCCAGCTCATCAAACCACTCATAATCATCAAACCCCTTATACCCCCAAAAGTCCCATGGCGACGGAGACAGGCAGAGATGACTGCCGGGAGTCTCTAGTCACAACTCTGCACATGGGCGGCACAGATAGTATGGTCGTTTATGCACTGGGATCTAGGCAGCAGTGCAATCCGGTCTTGTCTGTGTGACTGAGCAACTCTTACGAGGAGCCACGCTGCTCACCCCACATGGGAAGGGGGGTAAAATGGGTGCCCTAAACATAGCCTCCCTAAAAAAACAACCTGACTGGGCAACTGCACCCAGTAAGGTCATCCTTATGCGGTCGAAAACACAATCAAAATCACAAATCCAAACAAAAAAAACTATACAACCTCTTACGGTCGCCGAAATTATCTACACAGTTACACGTATATCGAGCTGTGGTCCTCCCAACTCTGCTATATGGCAGCGAGACATGGGTCACATACAGATGCCACATTAAGTCGCTTGAAAACTTTCACCAACGTATGCCACATTAAGTCGCTTGAAAACTTTCACCAACGTAGTCCACGTTCCACCCTTTGAGTTTGCTGAGAAGACAAGAGAACAAATGCCAGTATTCTTGCTGACGCCAACTGTAGGAGCATCGAGGCTACCATTATCCATGAACAACTACGTTGGACTGGCCATGTTACCTGCATGGACGACAGTAGACTGCCAAAGCAGCTACTTTACAGTCACCTAACGAATAGTAAACGAACTGCTGGCGGGCAACTGAAGAGGTATAAGGATAGTTTTATGACAAACCTGAAACAGAGCCACATCGACCCCCTCACCTGGGAGACGAATACTCCACACCGTAACGCTTGGAGGAGCACCATACAAGAAGGTGTCAATACTTTCGAGTTAGCCCGACTGCATAACGAGGCAGACAAGCGCCAACGCCGGAAAGACGCTGCCGCCGCCCCTCCCGCACTAGATGCAGCCCTCCACACGTGCAACTTCAGTGATCGACCCTGCCGGTCCCGCATCGGCCTCTTTAGTCACCTCAAAACTCACCAATGAAGGTGACATCCCTAATAACTCATATCATTGCATCATAGCTGGATGATCGTCATACTCGATTCCGATTGACAGCAAAGTAGTAGTAGGGTGTTTGATCGCCTCCTTTCGTATTTCTCTCTCTCTCAAACTTCACACTCAACTCTTATCTCTTTTCCTATCTTTAAATTCTTGCTTCTCATCTACACACGAACACATAAGCGCATATGAGCCACCAAAGGAATTTGAGGCCACCCTAAACAGACAAACACTAAGGCCTTGAAAGCTAACCTTAACAATCCTCTCGCAGGGGACTAATAAGTAAACAAACAAACGCTAGAAGATAAGTATAGACTTCTCACTACGGCGGCCTTGAGTTCTGACGGTCATTGGATCTGCTTCATGAGGTCATAAAAGCGTCACGAGGTCATAAGGCTACGAGGTCATAAAAACGTCACGAGTTCATTAGGCTACGAGGTCATAAAATCGTCACGAGGTCATAAGCTTACGAGGTCATAAAAGCGTCACGAGGTCATAAGGCTACGAGGTCATAAAAGCGTCACGAGGTCATAAGGCTACGAGGTCATAAAAGCGTCGCGAGGTCATAAAAAGGTCACAAGGTCATATAAATGTCACAGAAATAAAACCTCACGAGGTCATAAAAAAGATAACATGGTCATAAGGTCATAAGGTCACAAGGTCATAGAAAAAGGACACGAGGCTTATGGCCATTGATTCAGTAAAGCCAAAAGGTCATAAGGTCATAAGGTCACAAGGTCATAAGGTCTTATAGTAAGATAATAAATCCCTTGAGGTCCTTCTAATTATTTTTCTCCTCCTTCTCCTTCTCCTCCATCTCCTCCCCCTCCTTGTCCTCCTCCTCCTCCTCCTCCTCCTCCTCCTCCTCCTCCTCCTCCCTCCTCCTTCACACAAAGGTTCTTTATGGAGGCACAGGAAGAGAGAGGAGAGGTGGGAGAGAGAGGGGGGTGGGAGAGAGGGGGGGGTGGGAGAGAGAGGGGGGTGGGAGTGTGGGGGGGGTGGTGGGAGAGAGGGGGGGTGGGAGAGAGGGGGTGGGAGAGAGAGGGGGTGGGAGAGAGGGGGGGGTGGTGGGAGAGAGGGGGGGTGGGAGAGAGGGGGTGGGAGAGAGAGGGGGTGGGAGAGAGAGGGGGTGGGAGAGAGAAGGGGTTGGAGAGAGAGGGGGTGGGAGAGAGAGGGGGGGGAGAGAGGGGGGGTGGGAGAGAGAGGGGGTGGGAGAGAGGGGGGTGGGAGAGAGAGGGGGGGTGGCAGAGAGGGGGGGTGGGAGAGAGGGGGGGTGGGAGAGAGGGGGTGGGAGAGAGAGAGGGGTGGGAGAGAGGGGGTGGGAGAGAGAGGGGGGTGGGAGAGAGAGGGGGGAGATGGAAGAGAGAGGGGGGAGATGGAAGAGAGAGGGGGTGGGAGAGAGAGGGGGTGGGAGAGAGAAGGGGTTGGAGAGAGAGGGGGTGGGAGAGAGAGAGGGGGTGGGAGAGAGAGGGGGGATGGGAGAGAGAGGGGGGTGGGAGAGAGAAGGGGTGGGAGAGAGAGGGGGTGGGAGAGAGAGGGGGGTGGGAGAGAGAGGGGGTGGGAGAGAGAGGGGTGGGAGAGAGGGGGGGTGGGAGAGAGGGGGGGATAGGAAGATGAAGAAGAAGGATTAAGGAAGTGTGTGTATGTGTGTGTGTGTATGTGTGTGTGTGTGTGTGTGTGTGTTTTCCCCCGACTGTGTCTCGTTTCCATGAAGACTGTTTGTAGTTCGGTCTCTTCTAATTTCTCTGAGAATCGGCTGTCGGGGGACTCTCATGTTGAGGCTGTTCTCTGGTGAAGGAGGTACAGTCCTATTCTAGTTCTCAATGTATTTCGTTTCTCACTTCAAAAGCAGCTATATATCCAACTGAGAAAATAGTTGCATATAAAGTTGGTTTTGTTCCCGTGAAACTTAAGAAATCTTTGAAGTGTGAAGCATGTTGTAGTGTACTATTTACCTCAAATGTTGATGAAACTCCTGCATTAATCACTACAAAAACCAAAGGGAATCTATCATTTCAAACTAAAGATGTCATTGCTATACTGTATGTAGCTTATGCAAAAAGATATTCAGAGAAAAATTATTGCTTACCAGTAAAATACACCTCTACGCAAAACTGTCAACATATGATTGCCACAAAATTTTAAATGATGTATTGTCAGAGTTCCTGAACAAAACTATATTCTCGGGCTTGACAATACACATGTCAGAAAGTGATCCTCTCCACAATCATCTTGTAGTGCTAATCAAAGCAGTAACTGAGACCTATCTACAGGTGAGATACACGTATGAAGGCAAACGGTTCACAGCACAAAACGTATCTCAAAGCTGTCAAAAGTAGAACTAGCATGAATAAGTTAATATTGTTCAGCGGAATCTAATGTTCAGTCTGCAAGGTATAAATGCACAGAGATCGCCACTCCTCTCACTTGGCTCCACACGGCCCTGATATTGATACCATTGCCATCTCGCCTGGTCACACCTCCCAAGATTCAGACCTCAGTGACAGTCGTGCTTCGGTGCTACTATAGTATGCGGTCTACCGAGCTGGAGTCGTCTCTACCGGGATATTTGCATTGTAGCATCCATTAACCAGGTTAGGTTAGGTTGGGTTAATAGACGCTACAGTGTAAATATCCCGGTAGATCAACTTCGGTTGGGTAGACCGCTTACTATAGTAGCACCAGTGCTTCTATGGAAAACTCTGACTGGTGGGGCGACATCTATGCCTCGGGCGATGATACGCCCCCTGCCACCCTCCCTAGAGGCCCAACGCTGCGAAACAGTGGATTCCGCAACTATTCAAGGACTCTGCATTCAATGACTTGCTAATCAATTTAATTGGACGACAAAATACTATAAACAACACGGTGTCAACCTTCAATTCCACAAAGGAGAGGAACCGCAACTATGTCAAGTGTTTGACTCATGAGACGTACGAAACACTTAAGGTCCAGTTTGCCAGGGATAGTCCAACCTCCCTCCAGCTGACGCAGCTGAATGTTGTCACAACCTGGTTAAACAGTTCCCCCCAGTTGCCGATATCGAGGACGCTCGGGAACATAATTCCCCGTATACTGAATATCCGCCGCTACTACCGTGGGAACTCCCCCAAGCCGCTGTCGTTGTGAAATGTTATGATTGTATCAATATTTCATTAATGTACAGTTAATTAAGAGGACTTACGTGCTTTTTTGTAAAATTTTGTATCCACACTGGCCTGTGTGTGAGCCCGTGTATTGTTAAGATAAATGATGAAACTAAAGTATTTCCACACTAATCTGACCCGTAAGCCACACCTCTTTTCTATACTAATAACAGATTGGTTCATAGAGATATCAAACTAAATGTGTTCACAATTGGTAAGCCGACCTGTTATTATCTAAAATAATATTAAATATTTATCTGAACTATCAATATTGAAATGGTTTCAAGGCATTACCACTTCAGAGATGATGTGAGAAAATGTTAAATATTTACCATAAACGGTCGATATGAATACGCGCTTGTACACGGGCAGTCCGGGGGGAGTAAGACGCCCAGGGAAACCAATCAGGTATTTGTAGCTCTTGACGAGGCCAGGTCAGAGTGGAAAGGGTATAGTAGTCAGGCAGTACTCGTGCAGTACAGTAATACATTTCCATTTTCATTTCACACAGCAGCCAATCACAATGTCTCGTGCTGTGGTGTGGCGTGGTGTTGGCCAATCATGACAACAGGGGTAAACTGAGCTCGCAGTGCGAAGGGGAACACCGGTAAACACTCACCCACCTTGCCTTTCGTACATGCCTCTGTTGCATCTAGAGGCATGCAGCATAGCATGGGATAACGCGTGCTATACTGTACTGCCCAGTAAGAGGCACCGTGTAAACCCGCCCATACACACTGCGCAACGAGAAGCATTCGACGAACACTGGACACACCAGAAACAACGGGTAGCGCCACACTATGACGTAGTAACCGGTGATGACAACCGCCACTACAAAGAGTATCAACCTCTGACTCGATCCCAACAGATTGTGTGCACGAGACTGCTCCTAGGGTACAGGTACCTATGGGAGTACATTGGCCACCCTGAGCCTGGCAGCACTGTTTGTAAACTTTGTGGTCAACCCGACTCTCACACCCTCTCTCACTACATCCTCACTTGCCCAATGACCTCCTCCTACAGGTCCCAAGCTGTTACCAACACCTCGTCCTTCCTTAACCAAACATCCCTCCTCCTAGAGACAGGCCTGGCACTAGGGACCTGCCACACTCTGCCATAAACAGATGAATTGTATCGGGAATCCCCCCCCCCCCCCCTCACATACTCATCCTCCTGTCACTACATGTAACTTGCTGACAAAAACCTCCTTGGCCCTTCAGGCACTTGTATCCTTAATGCACGAGTCACGAAGGTAAGCATGAACTCCACATACTTCCCTGTTGGGCGCTGTAAACGAAGACTTTCTTATAGGGGAAACTTTTACATAATAATGGTTGCCCCTCGTGTAACGAGGATGGCCGCCCCATGAATTGTTAAAGGTGTAGAAGCTGTCGCCAACACAACAATCACACCCTAAGTTAACGAGCTGCATGACACAGTGTCAAGGAATAGTCCGAGAAGACCGGGCAACTGCACTGGCTAACCATTACCCCGGAACACGATCCGCAAATCGATTAACATCCAGGTTCCCAATTACTGCTGGGTAGACAAAGGCAAATGGCGCAAAGAAACTTGCCCATAGTTTCACGCTGCCAGGGGATCGATCCCGGGTCCGCTTGCTTGCAAGGCAAGCATGCTGACCATTACACCACATACATAAATACATACATACACACGGCATAACACACACATATGAAAATGGACATGTCCTAACGCCCCACACACACAGGTCCGTTGGCTTTCAAGATGCATAGTTTGGTTAGGTTATGTTTCATTCATGACTGTGGTGAAGCGAGGCGGGTGAGGTGGTGTACTGTATGACCCAGTGGAGGAGGGCAGACTACTGTAGCCTCCTCCTCCTGCTGGTGTGGTAGTAGTGTGGTGGTGGTGTTGGTACTAGCATTGGTGGTGGCAGTAGTATTAGTAATAGAGTCGCCGCACCATAACCACACACATACTCTGCACTAGCACATGGTACTTTTATATAGACAGCGACGGGACCACTGGCGACCATAAAGACGGTATAAGGATAAGAGCTGGGTCCGCGTGAACGAGTGGGGGGCAACACGTTGGTTCAGGGCTAAGGGAGGGAGACCGTTGTAGGATACGAAGGACTCTAAGACTTAATTGATGAATTAAACGATAATCAATAACTATGATAACTTGGACGTACCTGAGATATGGTGTGTTAATGTCCCACGAAGAGCTGTTTTAACTCACACTTACCTGGAAAAAATGTGAAAAATTCCGTTAAGATTACCTGTCGTCTATACTACCCATACGGTTATTCACACACCAAACTCACAGGAACAACTAAGACAGAACCAATGATCTTAAGCATTAGTTTATGTCAAATGGATGACTATGAGAACTTGTTCATTATGTCCAGAACACAACAGTAGTATTATTAGTAGTTACCTTGTGCTGGTGGTAGCGGAAGCCCTGGCGCAGTAAAGGGTCACCCCCTGGCACCGTCTCGACACTTTTATAACACTTCATGGCACTTGACGACATCTTGATATACTCCATGACACACTTTACATCTTGCGATAGTTCAAGATATTTTGCAGCACTTAACGACATTAATGACACTTTACGACACTTTGAGAGATGTCACAGCACCTTACGACACTTTTCGATACCGTAGGACACTATTGTACGTTGCTTGGGCACTTTATAATTATTCGAGACTTTATGACACTTTATGCCACTTTGTAACAAACTATTTGGCTTTTTACGGCACTTTAGAGCACTGACACATAGGAAACTGACACTTTAGGACACTTCTTGACATTTAAGGACGCCGCGACACTTTACAACACTTTGTACCACTCTTTTTGGTGCCCACAATTACTACATTATGACACTTATAAGTTTTTGGAACACAACACTTCATGTCACTTATAAAACTTCATAACACACATTTACAACGAGTATAAATACTTTACATTACTTATAATACATCTGATCACTTCACTTAATGTTCTTACCAGGATATTTGGTGTGATTCATGTGAATTTGACCTTCATTTACGACGGAAATGAGTCATTATGGAGTTATCACCCCCCCCCCCCCCCCCGTACAACCTGATTTAACCAACCAAAGAAACCTATTCAAACTTACCTAACTTCCGAGCCGTCCCCGCTATATTAAACAGCAAGTACTGGTGACAATGAACGTAAAATTATTGGAACATCATGGTGTAATTTTACGTTTTTATGTGGACGTGAGAGCACCGAGTGGGTCAGTTGTAAACACACAGACGACACGCGATGAATGCAGATTTACGCTAATTTCTTGCGTGAATTTACTATCTCGGTTAATGATCCATTCGTGACGGAAGTGGTTTTAGAAAAAGTTCTTCCTATTGACTAGGTATAACTAATGGTGAACACAAAATAGGTCTAATCGAGTTGGATCTGAAACCAATAATACCATAAACACTTGTAATACTTGCAAACACTTCATAAGACTTGAACACTGTACTACACTGACGAATACTTTACGACAATTTTCAGTCCTCGTCAATTTCAGTCTTTTTCCCGGCTATTTGTTCGTCTATAGCTTTCGTGTACGACCTCTCCAGTACTGAGCAGAGACAGCAGTCACAGCACTGTGGTTAATGTGCTAGTTTAGACGCCGCTGTTGACATTCCCATAAATCCGAAACCGCTGAACGAACCGCCCAAACCTCGTCCCAGTGATATAACGAGCTGAGTTTGGTCGTGTTTTACTTAGACGTTTCTTCACACAGCTTTAGAGATCATTGTCTTTATCTGTTCTAATTATTAAGTATGAATCAATGTATTATACAAGATTATATGCCAATATTTTAGTTCGTATAGTGGTTCGTTTCTTGATTGAGTCGGATGTATCGAAAAGCTGTTCTTGAACCCCTGAGTCACCTACGTCATCGATGTCTCAAAGTGATGTCAGGCAACTGGTGACAAAATGTATCCAGAATTGTTTATATTGTTTATCCCGCTTTATTTGCTTATTAAAAAACATTAACCGAACAAACAAATGGAAAACAAAATAAAAAAAGATAAAACTTTATTAAAAATAACAAAACAACGATAGAACACATTTTAAATTATCTTCTTAAACCAAAACTCAAAACTTTCGAAGACGCGTTGTTGTCAATTTCAACAGTTTAAACCAACCACCAGATAGTTCGTAACTAAAACAAATGCAAGGAAAGATTCTTAAAAACAGAAATACATTAATTTGGGATATTTATCCATACTAATATGTTTGAGGGGTAAGCGATGACTTTATGACCATAGCTGACCACTGATTCATGTCTAGCGTGTTTCTAAGGAGGCGTGATGGCGGGCGGGTGTACCAAGCGGAGTTACCGACAAGGAATTTCAAGGCCGCCTGTCTGCGTTAGCTTATATATGTACTGTACTGTACCTATGTGAGAGAGCCTTGAGACGAAGCGTAACACAAGAGAGCGTATGTGTTGTGTGACCTTGGTGTAGAGTACCTTAATAATGCGGTGGACACGAGCAGGCGATACTGGCTTCTCTCTCTCTCTCTTTCTCTCTCACTTCCTCTCTCTCTTTTTCACCCATCCCCCATCTTTCCAAGCCTCTTCCTTCTCTCTATCTATCCACCTCCTCCCACACCTCCACTCTCTCCCCCTCTCCCACACCTCCACTCTCTCCCCCTCTCCCTCCACTCAAACACCTCTCCCCCTCTCCCCCCACTCAAACACCTCTCCCCCTCTCCCCCCACTCAAACACCTCTCCCCCTCTCCCTCCACTCAAACACCTCATCCCCTCTCCCCCCACTCAAACACCTCTCCCCCTCTCCTCCCACTCAAACACCTCTCCCCCTCTCCTCCCACTCAAACACCTCTCCCCCTCTCCTCTGTATTAAATAGATTCCACAAAAGAAGAGAAACCAAGGAAAGGTGAAGAGGACAGGTACCTTTTGTTCACCTTGAAGTTATTGTTACAGAGAGAGAGAGAGAGAGAGAGAGAGAGAGAGCGAATATCAAAAAGTAGTACATTATGTGATAAATTGGAATGAAACCGAACGATAAAATTTGAAGATAATGTGGAACTAATGATGCGAATAATGGTACACACACACACACACACACACACACACACACACACACACACACACACACACTCGATTATTAATGATCCTCGTCTGCCTTATGGTTGAGACTCCTCTTATGGGTGCCCAGAGGTGTGTCGTCCCTCCCTCTTCTCCCTTCCTTACCGCTTCCTCCCTCACCTTCCCTCACTTCCTTCTTCTTATATTCTCCCTTTCTCACCCTCTCCTCCCCCCAGCCTCTCCTTCTTGCCCTTCTCCCTCCTCTCCTTCCTACCTTCTCCTTCCTCACCTTCCCTCCCTTATCCTCTCCTTATCCCCTCCCTCCCCCACCCTCTCTTTCCCTCAATTTCTCCCTTTAATTCTCCCTCCCTCCCTCCTTCACTCCTTCCCTCCCTTATACCTACTAGAGTATAAATGGCTCGCCCTTCTAGGAACATGAATCCTGTGACCATCTGGAAGCGAATATTGACCTGAGACTCTTTCTTAACAATCTTTTGACCTGAGACTCTTTCTTAACAATCTTTTGACCTGAGACTCATTCTTAACAACCTTTTGATCTGAGACTCATTCTTAACAACCTTTGACCTGAGACTCATTCGTAACAACCTTTGACCTGAGACTCATTCGTAACAACCTTTTGACCTGAGACTCATTCTTAACAACCTTTTGACCTGAGACTCATTCTTAACAACCTTTTGACCTGAGACTCACTCTTAACAACCTTTTGACCTGAGACTCATTCTTAACAACCTTTTGACCTGAGACTCATTCTTAACAACCTTTGACCTGAGACTCATTCTTAACAACCTTTTGACCTGAGACTCATTCGTAACAACCTTTTGACCTGAGACTCATTCTTAACAACCTTTGACCTGAGACTCATCCTTAACAACCTTTGACCTGAGACTCATTCGTAACAACCCGAGACTCATTCTTAACCCTGACCTGAGCCTAACAACTTAACAACCTTTGACCTGAGCCTTATTGACTTTATTAACCCATGTTTTCACTGATTGCTATTGATCTTACGGTCATTAGTGACGAATAAGTATTACATAAGGAATATTTAAGACGTTATAAGTCAATGAGTTAGTGGTGAACAGTCATCTTCAAGGTGTGTTAAATAACTGGGCTATTGGGATTTTTATGCAATGTTTCTAGACAGTTGCAGTTAGATACAGTTAGATACAGTTAGATACAGTCAGTTTAGCTTGTGTATTTTGTGTTTTCTTCTCCTGTTTATTATGTCTGTCTGTCTGTCTGTCTGTCCTGTCTGTCTGTCTGTCTGTCTTATTCACGCTCTCTTTTTCCTTCCCTCCCTCTCTCATTCACCCTCCTTCCTTCCTTCCTTCTCTCTCTCTCTCTCTCTCTCTCTAATGACTATCCTAAGTACCTACTTCACTACCCAATCCACACCTATTTTTTCTCTTTCTTTCTCTCGACACACCCTTATTCTCTGTCTCTCTATCTCTCTCTCTCTCTCACTTTAATGACTCTCATAGGGTCCACTTTACTACACTTGACTCCCCTAAATCCCTTCTCTTGCTCTCTCTCTTTTTTTCCCCTTCGTCTCTCTTTCCTTTTTTTCGGTCTATTATTTTTTCTCTTATTTTCTTCCTCTCTCTCTCTCCTTCGTTCTTTACTTCCCCTCACACTTTCTCTTCCTCCTTCTCTCTACTTCCTTCAACCCCTTTCATCATTCCTTCTTCCCTTACCCCATTTCCCTCTATATTCGACAGACACAGACAAAACTCCTCTCGGTAATGCAAACAAGGGATGAGAATTCCCCCTAACCCAACAGGTGGCTGGAAGCATCATTAATCGTAGCCATACATAGTAAGCTTTTTAAATCAAGCTTAATTTACGACACTGAGTACTATGTTGGTGTGTGAGGAAGACTGAGTACTATGTTGGTGTGTGTGAGGAAGACTGAGTACTATGTTGGTGTGTGAAGAAGACTAACTCTCTAGGATCACAATACAGCTCTGTGTTCCTCTTAATAGTAAAGGTGAGTGAATCGTCTTCCGTGCCTCTTTGTGGATGACAGGAGAGACAACCGCCATCCGAACCTTCTCTGTCTGTCTCTCTGTTTGTTTGCCTCTCTCTCTGTCTGTCTGTCTGTATGTCTGTCTATCGCTCCACCACCACGAGAGTAAAGGAACGTGACTGTCCGCCCCTTATACTATCATCTTCACTTCTGAGAGGCTAAATCTTTAAGTGAGATAAGACCTCGCTCTATCTCTCTCTCTCTCGCCTTGATATAAGAGTTTGGTGTAATTTATAGCGCTAATATCTGTCAGTGTTATCGTCTGCGTGTGTGTGTGTGTGTGTGTGTGTGTGTGTGTGTGTGTGTGTGTGTGTGTGTGTGTGTGTGTGTGTCCTGTGCATTGGTGTACCAGATGAAACAGATAATTGAAAAATATGACTTTCATCCCCCATCATTCCCCCTCTCTCTCCCCCTCCCTCTCCCTTAATTCCCTCACCTTCACCGCTCATCCTTACCTCTCACCCTTACCTCTCACCCTTACCACCTCCCTTTCCCTTCCTGATTACCATACCTTTATAAAACCTCCTCCTCCCCCCTCCTTCCCCCTTCCTCCCCCCTCCCCCCCCCCCAACAAATATGGCCAGGTCCAATATTCTCCCCCACTATTCAGATCCCCTGCCTATCCTCAAAGTGCTCACATACCCTATCCAATGTCAAGGCTAGGTTAGGTTAGGTTAGATTAGGTTAGGTTTGGTTAGGTTAGGTTAGGTTAGGTTAGGTTATAATATGAACTCAGTATTAGAGTGAAGAGAGAGAGAGAGAGAGAGAGAGAGAGAGAGAGAGAGAGAGAGAGAGAGAGAGAGAGAGAGAGAGACTTAGCCTGGGAACGCTAAGAAGATAAAGAGGAAGAAAGAATAAAAGAGAAGATTCAAAGAGAAAAAAAACAATAATCCTGTGGGTAAAAAAAGAGACGAAGGAACAACAGAAGAAAGAAGAAAAATGAATGAAAAGCGAAGGAAAGGAGAGAAAAAAGAGAAAAGAATAACATGAAAAACAGAAAGAATAGATGGATAGAAAAAAAAATAATAAAAGAAAAGAAGACAAATGAAGAATAAACCAGATGAAAGAAAGGACAATAACACGTTGTAATTCCTCCGAGAGTTACAATAGGCACCAACTCACAGCTGGGTGGACTAGGGGTGCCTCACCACATAAGTCTTAAAACCACTCAAAAACCACAAAACCTTTAATTAAACCACTCAACCACAACCACCACAACCACAACCACTCACAATACTGGATTTAGAGGTTTTAATCAGCAGGTTTAAGTCATTATT
>CAUDMG010003527.1:2312500-2327500 GCA_958450375.1 Homarus gammarus | reverse complement strand
GCTGAGGTTTGATAATGTTATCTCCTGGCGCTTGATGACGTAAATCTGCTGATGCTTGATGACATCACCTACTGGGGCTTGATGACGTTACCTGATGAGGCTTGATGACGTCACCTGATGAGGCTTGATGACGTCCCCTCCTGGGGGGTTTGCTGACGTCACCTCCTGGGGGGTTTGTTGACGTCACCTCCTGGGGGTTCGATGACGTCATATCCTTCCACTACTTCTTCAGAGTATAATTGACCCTTTAACATTATCGTCTTGCAGAAAAAACACGGAGAAAAATAATATTAATTATACATTCCTGTTTTGATCCGTTCCTGTTTTGACCCATTCCTGTTTTGACCCATTTCTCAGTTCCCGGGCCCTGAGAACACCCTCCAACCTGTTGATTCTGAACCTGGCAATGGGCGACTTCCTGCTGGTGGCGGTTCTCGGCGTCTACGTCTACAACTCACTCAAGGAGGCACCTGTCGCGGGCAAGCTAGGTAAGTCTCTTCTAGTCTGAGTCCCCTCTATGTCTCACCACGAACACTATTACCCATTATAATCAAACTCTAATTATCTCTCCACTTCTAACAACCTCATTAGTTTTTAATTTGATTGTTTGTGTCTTAGTGACCTAACTGATGGAGTGTTTATTCTCACGAGTGTATAATTAACCCCTATGTTGATTTATCCTGATTGTATTCATGAATTTTTTTATTTTTTTATTTGTCTAACAAGAGGAAGGTCGATTGGGAGGTCGATTGAGAGAGATATGAATAGAAGGTTAAAGAAACGTCATATAAAAGGTTCTCTCTCGTTGTGTTATACGGCACAGGTACACAAACCTCTTAATGAGAAGTACCTTGAATATCGGAGGTCCTGAAAAGCCAAGGTCGATTACGTGTGTGTGTGTGTGTGTGTGTGTGTGTGTGTGTGTGTGTGTGATACAGGGAGGCACTCGTGTTTATTACCAAACCTTCGTTAAGCTGACAATCGGCTTAACACACAGTACCTATACGATGGCTGGTTTCTATTGGATATTTAAAGGGGAAATACTACCTTTAGAGCTTTGTGTTGTTTAGCATTGTCCTGGTCCCAAGGTATAGGCTTTAGTTGAGATGTTTTGTTTATTGTTTAAATGTTCATTAAACCGGTGTTTCTTTTTTTTTTTTTTTTTTTTTTGTTCCTTCACCAATAAGATTCAAGGTGAAGGTGGGTTATATAGGCAAGAGAGAGAGAGAGAGAGAGAGAGAGAGAGAGGTTTAAACACGGCATCCACTCTCTACTATCCTTTGTTCTAATGACTGTGTTCACTCATCACTATTCCCACCTTAACCCTGCCTTCTATTCCTCGTCCTCTCCCTTCTTTTCCTTCTCCTCCTCCTCCTCCCCCCCCCCCTTCCACTACTCATTCACTATCTACGCCTACTGTTCCATTTCAATTCCAGCCATTATCACTTCTCACTTCTTTTTCTTCTTTCTTTCTCTTCTTCATTCATTACTTATTCACTCTTACCACCAAGTGCGATTTCTCTCTCTCTCTCTCTCTCTCTCTCTCTCTCTCTCTCTCTCTCTCTCTCGGCCAACTAACCTCTTCGTGATAGCTAATATACACGGAAATAAAATAAATTTCTACAATACATTTATATTACCTTCAATATTTTTAAAAAGGATAAACAAACTAATCTTCTTCCACACAACTATGTAACTTGTGACACTTGTACAAAAACACACAAAAACAGATGTCTTTGTAGAGTTTAATTGTTAGGGAATTTATTAAAAAAATATTGAAGTTATTGTAAAGGTCAAGCGAGGGTCATTTGTAAAGTCAAGTGAGGGTCATTTGTAAGGTCAAGTGAGGGTCATTTGTAAGGTCAAGTGAGGGTCATAGGATTGTTAGTTTTTTGGTTCTTAGTGTTCTATGAATGTTATTTTTCCATGTTCTGTATTTGATTACGGAATAATAATATTAACAATAATAACAACAATAATAATAATAATAATAATAATAATAATAATAATAATAATAATAATAATAACAGGAGGCAATTCTCCCTTTACATCACCAATGCAACTTAACCTAACCCAACCTAACCCAACCTAACCTAACCTAACCCAACCTAACCTAACCTAACCCAACCTAACCTAACCTAACCTAACCTAACCTAACCTAACCTAACCTACCCACGCGAGCATTTCAACAATATCCAAATGAATTAACAGCATCCCTAGCATCGTGTGGTATAATTCTACAGCCCTTATTGACGTCATCAGGTTACTATAGGTAGATTATAGAGAAATATGTGGTATTGTTGACGTCATATACCAAAGTTACTGCATATTTAAATTATTGTGGGATTTTAAATGAGCAAGGAAGGATTATATTATGATATATTTTATACAGTATTTTTGTCTGTCTGTCTGTCTGTCTATCTGTCTGTCTGTCTGTCTGTCTATGAGTCGTTTCTCTATGCCTTTTACTTCACCTTCTCCTTATCCTCGTCTTCTTCTCCTCTTCCTCTCCCGTTACCTTCCTCCCCTCATCCTCACCCCCTCTTCTCTCCTCCCCTGCCCTCACCCACCCCCTTTCCTTTAATAACTACACCTATTCACCCCTCTCCCCCTTTCCCTTTCCCTAGGTTGTGATTTCTACGGTTTCGTAAGCAGTCTAGGGGGTACAGCCTCCATTATGTCTCTGGCCGCCATCTCCTTCGACCGCTATCTTGTTATCGCCTATCCGCTGGACCCCTTCAAGAAATTCTCATACAGACAGGTAAGGAGGGAGAGGGGATAGAGAAGGAGGGAGAGGGGATAGAGAAGGAGGGAGAGGGGGTAGAGAAGGAGGGAGAGGGGGTAGAGAAGGAGGGAGAGGGGATAGAGAAGGAGGGAGAGGGGATAGAGCAGGAGGGAGAGGGGGTAGAGAGGGAGAGAGGGGGTAGAGAAGGAGGGAGGGGATAGAGAGGGAGAGGGGATAGAGAAGGAGGGAGAGGGGGTAGAGAAGGAGGGAGAGGGGGTAGAGAAGGAGGGAGAGGGGGTAGAGAAGGAGGGTGAGTGGTTAGAGATGGAGGGAGAGGGGTAGAGAAGGAGGGAGAGGGGAGAGAGGAGGGAGAGGGGTAGAGAAGGAGAGGGAGAGGAGGGAGAGAGTAGAGAAGGAGGGAGAGGGGATAGAGAGGAGGAGAGGATAGAGAGGAGGGAGGATAGAGAGGAGGGAGAGGGAGAGAAGGAGGGAGAGGGGATAGAGAAGGAGGGAGAGGGGGTAGAGAAGGAGGGAGAGGGGGTAGAGAAGGAGAGGGGATAGAGAAGGAGGGAGAGAGGGTAGAGAAGGAGGGAGAGGGGGTAGAGAAGGAGGGAGAGGGGGTAGAGCAGGAGGGAGAGGGGGTAGAGAAGGAGAGGGGATAGAGAAGGAGGGAGAGAGGGTAGAGAAGGAGGGAGAGGGGGTAGAGAAGGAGGGAGAGGGGGTAGAGAAGGAGAGAGGGGATAGAGAGGGAGGGAGAGGGGATAGAGAAGGAGAGAGGGGATAGAGAAGGAGAGAGGGGATAGAGAGGGAGGGAGGGGGGGTAAGGCTGAGAGATAAAAGTTGAAGGAAAGAAAGAAAGAAGGAAGGAAGATTGGAGATAGTTGTGGAAGGAATTGAAGGAGAGAGAGAGAGAGAGAGAGCGAGAGAGAGAGAGAGAGAGAGAGAGAGAGAGAGATTGATGGCTAAAAGAATCGACTAACAATAAAAATAAATAAAAAAATACAAATACGGTTAAAAAGTATATGAAAATTCACTTATATTATCAATACCTGACAAATCCACTCAAACACAATGCTAAAATTAACACTAGCAAGGACGTCTATTAACCTATGGAGCAGTCAGTTATATACACCGGCGATACAACCTCCTAGACATGACCTTAACCCCACCAACTCCCACGCGTTCTAACAAGCACTAAACGACCCTAACACTAGTCATGGACATTTAAATCCTCAAAAGTTTAACCAATTTTATGGATAATTCTCGTACTTGTTAGATGATAAACTTTATTCTCATATTTTCCAATTTTAGGTTAAATGAGAATTATAATCAATCATTAATTAGTTAACGAGTTATAGCTGGTCCCGTCCCTCGCTGGTCTGGGCTCGCGGTTAGAGAGACACCAATGAAGGGTCATCTTTAATCGTCTTTTTTTTTATCCCTAATTAACCCCCAAAAAATGTTTCCCTGAACTTTAATTAAGAGAGGTAGACAGACAGACAGACAGACAGACAGACAGAGGAAAACGTATATTTCACTAACAAAATATTATACTTAAGAAAAACACATTGAAAAGGACATATAAATTCACCAAGAAAGAAACTAGGAAAAAATAATGATAATGAAACGAAAAAACAAACAAACGAACAAACAAGTAATGAGTAACACAACAGGTAAAGTACACCTGTTACTACACTCATTATTACCAGGTATAGGTAAACTCCCACGGGTAGTCCTAACACATCACCTCATCCAGTGATTTTTTTGGCCTATTTCGTTCTGTCATCTGTGTTTAGTAAATGTGGTGTCTTAATAGGCCTATGGGTACGGATAGAAGCGTTTTTAAACACTTCTAACTACTGTTCATTGTTTAGTTAAGAAATATATCTTTCCAGGTCAACCTAACTTGCGGTATTTTGTTCTGATATTTAGTTTCTTGAAGCAAAAATGTCGGCCACAAAATCTAATCCAACAGTTTTATCTATATATTTTTTTTCTTATAGGAGGAACCTTTTGGCCTGAGAGTGATAGCTGTAGGGGTTTTACGGGCTACACACACACACACACACACACACACACATACACACACTTTTCCCCCCCCCAAAAAAAATATCTCCTTTAAAATTATATTAATTATCCCTAAAAAAAAAGAATAGACAACTGGAATAATGTCAACAATACCTTTAAAACTGTTTGTTATTGTTTACTTTACAAGCAAACGGTAAACAAAATGACAGCGTCTGATTGGTTAATTCGCTGACGGTATGAAGGATGGAAAAATATAATAAGGGGAATTATTAAAATTTTAAATCAATTAATAAAAAAAAATTCATGGTTATTTATAGAAAGTTTTTAATATATTGGATGTTTTTAATACCAGTGATAATTATTCGTATTAACAGTATGTGGATTGCTTGTGGTAGTTTATTATTAAGAAGACAATATAATGTAAATAAACAGATACCTAACCTAACCTAACCTAACCTAACCTAACCTAACCTAACCTAGCCTCACCTAACCTAGCCTCGCCTCACCTAACCTAACCTAACCTAACCTAACCTAACCTAGCCTCACCTAACCTAGCCTCGCCTCACCTCACCTAACCTAACCTAACCTAACCTAGCCTAGCCTCACCTAACCTAGCCTCACCTAACCTAACCTAACCTAGCCTAACCTAACCTAACCTAGCCTAGCCTAACCTAACCTAACCTAACCTAGCCTAGCCTAGCCTCACCTAACCTAACCTAACCTAGCCTAGCCTCACCTAACCTAACCTAGCCTAGCCTCACCTAACCTAGCCTAGCCTAACCTAACCTAACCTAACCTTCACTAGAATTCAATAAAAAAAAATCGTTAATATTTTTGGGTCGATAAATTTAACCTTACTCAAAATTTAATAAATCGTCTACTGTATCTATGCTGTATAATTTTGTGTAGCTTAATAGTACAAGAGAAATACAATTAATAAAAGTTCAAAGAAATGCTTACTTGTTATCTGGTTAGTTGATAAATACCGAAAAATATATGAAACTTGGATTCAGATTCGTGAACCCGGAGCAGTAGCCATTGATGCATTATATTGTACATAAATGCTTCGGGTTCATGAGTGTGAATCTCGGGGTTCGTGGTTCAGGAGAGGCGACAGGACTTTTGTGGGTGACTGTACACTGTGAGAGGCTTACCACTTCTCTACACTTCTCTACACTTTTCTAAATAAACACTTAGTGGTGGCAGGTGTGGAGGGGGTTAAGGTATAGTACAGGTGCACTGGTTAGGTTAGGTTAGGTTAGGTTAGGTCTCTGATCTGGGGAAATTTAAAATAGATAAGTAGTCAGTATATAAGAGAATATAACTCAGATTAAGGTGACTGTGAGACTTCAAAGACGGCTGTAACTCTCTTATCAAAAATGGTGGCTAGATTTACCCTGGTTACTAGAGTGAAGTAGTGACAGGTGTGTATATATGTGCCAACAGCAGGTGTGTAGGTGTTGGTAAGATTGTCAGCCTTACATACCAGAAGGAAAAATAATCTCTAAGTCAAGTAATGAGAGTGATGTGAGCAAGATGTAAACAAACCCTCATCATCTTTCATCCATCACTTAAAAAAAAACAAAAACGCGTCAATAAAGTCAGTTCAGTCCCCCCGTTAATATCAACACAGAAAACGGTCCTGCAGTCTACAGAAAACGGCCTAATATCAACACATACCCTCAACCGTAAATAAACAAACATCTCATTAAAACTAGACTAATTACTCATAAGGAAAATTAACATAGAAAACGATTTTCTTTATTTCAACTCAAAGAAAACGAACCTTTGGAGACTTTAATAAGAACTTTACCTTATCAATGGAGAATTTTCCTCACCTCACTTACGAATTCCAACTCTCATTAAATTCCTAGTTGTTCCCCAGGCTAAGCTTACTATTATAACAACACCACACTTATACAAAGGCTTAGCAACGCCATATAACGTATGTGATTCACGTATAATATAAATTCCAGCTTAGATTAAGGATATTATAATTCCTTTCATCTTGATACCAAATTTCTGTCTTGTTTAACCTGAGCATTTACGCTGAGTAACACCTGTACAACACTAATGAAATACCTGTGTGTGTGTGTGTGTGTGTGTGTGTGTGTGTGTGTGTGTGTGTGTGTGTGTGTGTGTGTGTGCATCAGTCTAGTCTTAGCCAATATTAGATGACTGTCAACTCTCCCTCACTTCAACTACATATATGTCAGATCCATACACACGTCAGTCAGTCTTACTTCCTGTCAGTCTGTCTACACACCAACCTGTTAACATGTTAGTTCAAGTGGAATGTCTGTCTATCTGTCTGTATTTCTGTCTTTCTGTGTCTTTCTCTACCCCTTTCGTTCCCCTCTCGGTCTACTAATTAATCTACCTGGTTCTCTCCCCCACAGGTGCTCAGCATCATCTTGGTCAGCTGGGTATACTCAGGAATCTTCTCTGTTATTCCGCTCCTGGGCATTGATGGCATCAATTTTACTCCCGAAGGCTTCCTCACCACCTGCAGGTAATCTAAAGCTTCCTCACCACCTGCAGGTAATCTAAGGCTTCCTCACCACCTGCAGGTAATCTAAGGCTTCCTCACCACCTGCAGGTAATCTAAGGCTTCCTCACCACCTGCAGGTAATCTAAGGCTTCCTCACCACCTGCAGGTAATCTAAAGCTTCCTCACCACCTGCAGGTAATCTAAGGCTTCCTCACCACCTGCAGGTAATCTAAGGCTTCCTCACCACCTGCAGGTAATCTAAGGCTTCCTCACCACCTGTAGGTAATCTAAAGCTTCCTCACCACCTGCAGGTAATCTAAGGCTTCCTCACCACCTGCAGGTAATCTAAGGCTTCCTCACCACCTGCAGGTAATCTAAAGCTTCCTCACCACCTGCAGGTAATCTAAGGCTTCCTCACCACCTGCAGGTAAGCTAAAGCTTCCTCACCACTTGCAGGTAATCTAAGGCTTCCTCACCATCTGCAGGTAATCTAAGGCTTCCTCACCACCTGCAGGTAATCTAAGGCTTCCTCACCACCTGCAGGTAATCTAAGGCTTCCTCACCACCTGCAGGTAATCTAAAGCTTCCTCACCACCTGCAGGTAATCTAAAGCTTCCTCACCACCTGCAGGTAATCTAAAGCTTCCTCACCACCTGCAGGTAATCTAAGGCTTCCTCACCACCTGCAGGTAATCTAAGGCTTCCTCACCACCTGCAGGTAATCTAAGGCTTCCTCACCACCTGTAGGTAATCTAAGGCTTCCTCACTAACCTCCAGGTAACAAAATCAACAATAAAAATAACACATCACCAAAACAAACGTATCGGTCAGTCAGTCAGTGGGTGAAGTGAATCAGGAGAAGCAGCCATTGTGCTCACTGACGCAGGTAAATTATATCTCTATGGCAGTAGGAACAAGTATAGTGGGGCGGGAACTCTTCTCTTTCTTCTATGTATAAAAGACCTCCCCCCTCACCCCCATCCCCCACCCCCACACCCCCACCACCAGACTCGTGTTCCTCCTTCAGTTCCTCTCACTCACCCTCACACCTCCCTCCACCAACATCCTGCTAAACAACATCTAACATTAAGGTTCATAATCCCGATACTAAACAGCGTATGAGTCAACCTTATAATAGGGTGGTGTTTTGAAGCCTTCCTGAATCAAGTTTAATTAGTATATTTTAATGAAAGTTAATTACTTCATCCTGACTCTACTGGCGTCTCTGTGTGTGTGTGTATTCATCTTTTATTCAATCTCTCACCTATATCTCGTCTCCAATTCTTCTTTATTAATTTATTCTCTTACCTTTATTCCACCTCCTTCTACCCATCGTCTTCTCTCCTTCTCACAGCTTCGACTACCTGTCAGAGGTGATGGGGACGAGGGTGTATATCTTCTCCTTCTTCGTGGCGGCCTGGGTACTGCCCCTCACCATCATCTCCTTTAGTTACCTCTCCATCGTCGGTACAGTGTCCAAGCAGGAGCGTCACTGTTACACCTGTCAGGGCACCTTCGCCAACTCCTTCAAGCATCAGAGCATCAAAAGAAAGAAAAACGTTGAGGTGAGTTGGATAGATTGTTGGTCTGTTTATCATGAATCTATAATGATAATAATAATAGGCTGTTCATATACCCCCCCCCCCCACCCCCGCCTACTTTCCCACGTGTTGGCTTGTGATTGGCCAGTTAAGATAGTAAATATTGTATGAAATGCTGTAGATTGGCGCTAAAAAATTCACTTCCATAGAGGATACTGAAATATTATCCAAGCACCTTTCAGAGTACTTACCTCAGATTCATGGCAGGAAGGGGAAATTTGACTTCTATTTATCTTGAATACGATGAGACTCTACCAATATTGGATTGTCTTGCTACGCTGATATTGTAAACAGTATACCAAGCAAAGAATCCGTCTTCAATGGTCGTCTTTGTTGTGTCTGAGTCCGCCAGGTGCCAGGTGGCCAGACTAGTGACACGTCAGATGTAAAAATACGTTTAATTTACAACTTTTTATTTTATTTTAAGTCTCAGTGTTATTCCATAAAATTGACAATTACAATACAACTATAATACAATATCAACTTATTCATTACAAACTGAATTATAAATTAAATGACAATTACGAGAAATCTTTAACTCGTCTCAGCCCAGTGAACAAATCCAATGTCAATATCCGCTCATCACATTAACCATAATAATAACCCCATCACAAATATTTCTACATATATACAAATAAATAACCAATAACACAATACACTTTAAAAATCACTAATACATCCCTGACAACGAACATATTCAAGCACTAAAATATCCAAGAAAGCCACTACCCGCCTAAACGAACACGCTACACGGCCCTCTGTAGGCAGATTTAGTACTAGTGTTTACATATCACAGATTATATAGGAGGAATATCTTACACAATGAGACGAAATTGGTTGGTCAAGGCGAGGTTGCGGAGGTGGCGTGGGGAAGACATAGGGAGAGATGCAGAAAGAGATGAATGAACAGATAAAGATAAAGAAAGAGATAGAGAGAAGAAAGATAAATGAAAAGATAGATGGAGATGAATTGGTAGATAGGGAAAATAGATCGAGAGAGAGAGAGAGAGGAGGAAGACTCAACACTATAACCATAACATACTTGACACATTCCCTAATAAACTGCCATCATACTTGCCATTAACACCTATGTAGCTTCGCCGATCTCACAGCTGACACATCCCTCCAGCACCTTCCATTACAGCTGGCTCACATCACACATTTTCCTCTATCTACCCCAAATATCTGCTCAAACTAAGACTCTCAACAGGAAAAGTAATCAGAGACGTGACCGATCGCCCAAGTGGATAACTAGCCTATCAGTGGTGAAGAAGATATAAGTAATGTGTGTGTATGTGTGTGTGTCTTACTCATTTTCTATATCAATAAACCACAAAGGATAAGATATATATATGGTATAAATATATCATGAGGATAGTTAATTGCCTATCCGACCACATACGTTTTCTTTCATGTTTTTTTTTTATATCTCGGATTACCCATTTTCTTCTCCTTACATTTTCCTTTATGGTAGATTAATTTATTTAGGGATTACCTTCATATGTTCCAATTATCGCTTTATTTTTTTATTTTTATTTTCTCTCTTTCTCTTTCTATTTCTGTATTCCAACATCTCTCTCTCTCTCTCTCTCTCTCTCTCTCTCTCTCTCTCTCTCTCTCTCTCTCTCTCTCTCTCTCGCTCTCATCAACAAGTAGCTCCCCGCTGACAGCCAGAGTAAACTCCTATCACCAACCGTCTCTGTAGTTGTTTCCACTCTCCACTTCCTCTGCCTGTACTGTACTTACATCCACTCTTACTCCACATTCACTACTTATCCACCTTCCTCTCTACCTATATCCACTCTTAATCCACCTATGATATCTACCTTTCTGTCTACTAACACTCTACCTGTCTCTCTTCCCTGTCATCTAAGTCTTCCCTTGTGTTTTCCTTATTTATCTCCTCCTTGTGATCACGGAGACAGCCTTAGGAGACGGGAGGTGTTGGGCGCTTGGGGGTTGGGGACAGGAGACGAAAATTGAGAAGGAGACGGGGGTGGAGGGGGGGGGGGGTTGTAGGGAAGTGGGGTAGGGAAGTGAAGGGGTTGAAAGTGGGGGATTACTTTCCTCTTTAAAAATTCCAAGAAATTATCCTAAAACTTCCTTCCTCCTTATGACTCCTTCTTCTCCTCCTCCTCAATCCATATAATTCTCCTTTTTCCTTCTAATGATATTTTCTTTTTTTTTCCTAATCGATAAATCCCTCCTGGTATATTAATCTCTTCCTTAGCAACACTAGTGGGCCTTAGTTAACTTCATATTAAGGTCATTAAGTCGTATAAAATCATCAAGGACAAAACATAATGGAAATAACATCACGAACGAAAAAAAAAAACACTCATCATTTTATCATTTTATAAACGCGACCGAACCAGAATTACAATATCGGTACAATTATCTCCCGATCCCAGTTTGTTGACTACGGGTGGAAATTGGATTTTTTCTCAGGGGGAACCGGGACCCGTGGCTGATAAATTTTCAATGGCATCCTCATCCGGTCAAGGCAAGAGCGAGTGTGTTTAGCTTCGGATGTGAGAGGGGGTGCAGAAGATTTAAAGAGAGAGAGAGAGAGAGTAAATCAAAGTTTCTGCACGTGGAGGCTCGAAAGCGTGTTCTTGTGTCGTTTAAAGCCAAGAAAGAGCCCTTCAGCTTCGGTGGTTAAACGTCAAGGGCTTTTTCCCCAACAAAGAAATTCTGTGAACGAACCTCTTGACACACAATGTTAAATATAATAGTGGACACGTGTGTTTGTGTGTGTGTGTGTGTGTGTGTGTGTGTGTGTGTATGTGTGTGTGTGTGTGTGTGTGTGTGTACCGATTAATGATCAATCCGAGATAAACAAAAAAAGTAAATAAACCAGTGCAAACAGAAATAAGAATAATGTTTAAAGATGACAGGAGACTAAACCAGTTAATGTTGTCTAGAAGCACTCGGCCAATGTTTACATCCCCCGAGAGACTCTCCGCTCCACCTTTGTTGAGTTAGAAAGGAGGCAATATATTTCTAGCTAACAGTGCCAGAATGTTACTAAATTCCACCTGTCAAGAGGCACTCAGTACACTGGCCCTCTCAACTTTCCCTGATCACCATCGTGTGCTTACTTGTCAGTTTGGGGTAAAGCTGCTCCAACGTTCTCTCCCCACCGCCACCTTTTACCACTTAAGATTCCTCGCCTATGATTTATTGTTCTACACCATAACTGCATCAGACCCTCACCACCTCACACCCTGACCACTATACAACCAAGCCTTGCCAGCCACTGTAAAAATCATCAGTATTCATAGGAAACTTGTTTGTTCATGGCCTGTATCTTCTTCAGGCAATACTTGTGTTATACGACCCACTCAGCTTTGTCGTTATATGTTAGATATATTATATTATACCACACACACACACACACACACACACACACACGCACAAAAAAAATGGTTGCCCCTCATATAACGAGGATGGCAGACCTTTGCACCAACTAGGCGTGAAATTGTTCAAAGTGTAAAAGCTGTTGCCACGCAACAACCACACCCTGAGTTAATGAGTTGAGTGACCCAGTGTCAAGGAATAGTCCGAGAAAACCGGACAGCTCGCCAACTGCACTGGCTAACCATTACCCTGAAATATGATCCGAAAATCGATTAACATCCAGGTCCCCAATTACTGCTGGATAGACAGAGGCAAATGGCGTAAAGAAACTTGCCCCTAGTTTCACCCTGCCGGGGATCGAACCCGGGTATCATAGCCTGCGAGGCGAGCATGTTGACCATTACACCACACACACACACACACACACCATTCTAGGAAGCAGGATTTGATTAATGTAGGATAAGAGAAAGAAAGATAAGAGAAAGAATACGATTTAAGGACATAGAAGAAGAGAAACAAGAGAAGAAGATTATAGAACAAAGGAGAAATAAGAGGAAGAACAAATATTATGAGGAGAAAAACAACGACAAATAAGAAGCAGAAAAAAAAGAGAAGGCAGAGAAAAGGCAAGAGATGGGACCAGTGAAAAATACAAGAATTACAAGAGTTAATAATGTAAGTTAAGAACAAGACCCGTAAACTGAATTATAGCTGAGCTTTTATTACACACTTCTAGAAAAAAATACAGGTAATTGAAGAAATAAATATGAACTAACACCTTCACATATTATTAAGAAGTTGGGTCCCGGAGGTTAAGAAATCCAGTGTTTTATTTCTGTCTCACTTGAAACAATGGAATTTATTTAGAGAGGAGTTTAAATGTCTAGAAATTAGTCAGAGATTATTTATAGGGGCAGAGATAGAGATTCATTCACTAGACCAACTTTCCAACTGACTTTCCCCCGCCAAGAAATATTTCCTGTCCTTGCCGAATTTATCATTTATTAGCCGTCTCAGCAGATATTTTTAACATGTGCTATGAGAGTCTGCATGGGGGGAGAATTACCCCCAAAAATGATCAGTAAAAAAATTAAGTTTGAAAAAAAAAATAGAAAACAGGATTTTAATTATATAACCAAAGGGAATCCTCAAATACGACTGATTAACGATGTATTCACCTAGAGGCAAGAATTACAACCCGAGAGGAATTCCTTACGATGGGGTTAAGATTTATGTAAATGAGAACCCGTGCAAACGCTCACCAACTCAGAATAAACATGACTCTGTGTAAGATTGACTCACGGGAGTACTAGACGAGCCTGGAGGAGGGTGGGATATAACGTGCGTCTCATCACCTATACCCACTACGCCAGATCAAGGGCACTACTGTAGGAGAGACAAGTTATATGCGGTGTAAAAGTATCATTTGAAATCCATCTACAAAAATTTACTAGTGAGTTTGTAGCGAGAGAGTGAAGGAGAGTATTTATCTATGATAACGGGTTATCGACGGCGTAAATCAGGCGAAGCTAATGAAGATCTGGAGACAAAATTATCTAACGAGGTAACTGAAGTGGAAGAAGGTTTACCTGGATGTTGGAGCAGGTGAGGGAGGTGAGGGAGAGAGATAAGGGGGAGGGAGGTGTAATTTAATGTTTTTATTTTTTATTTTTTATGCTTTCTTACGGGCATTAGGCACATCAAGGCCTGGGAGCGAAAATATAATAAAACAATAATAATAATAAAAATTATAAGTAATAATAATAATAATGATGAACCATAAATACAAAAAATAAAAAAATATCAAGAGTGAGAAATGATATATGTATGTTGTGGTGTCATGTAAGAGAAACAATTGAGACCCTGCAATTGTGTGTAAATGAGGCAGAGTCAGATCAACAACCTGGGACTTGGTTACAATTTTTGTGATGCCATATGGCAGCAGAGTCTACCATTAGACAACACGTTATAGATGCTGTTCTATTTCCAGACGACGAGATAATGGATAGATGATTCTAAAGATGAGTTAGATAGATTGATGAATGACATGGATAATATGGGGATAAAATACAGCGTTGAGGACACTGCCAAGGAGATTAAGTCCTAAGAGATGGATAATGAGCTACAAATACCTATAAAATGTCTTAGAAAAATGTAAACAAACAACCTTACAAATTACAGTAGAGATCGTGTGCTGGTGATGAGTCTACCTGTGTCTGAGATAACGACCGATAACACCAAATGGCATCGTTAGGGTCACGGGATCGCCATTATAATTCGGCCCCGTTATAGTACCCGAAGAACTTGTAGGTACTGACGTTTCCGTAGAGTAACAGGGAAGTACCTAAACGTACTTCTACTTTCTGAAAAAAAAAACAATGTCCCTTCCGCTTTGGTCAACATCTGTTCCATCTTGATGTCGTAAGTCTTTCCAAAGTCAACGAGCCACCAGGGATTCGGGTGAGCGGCGGTAGGGGGTCCGAGGTATCGAGTTAATTGGCCTAGGTAATCGACGGCATTGAGAGGTGAGTTTGGTTGGTATATGCCGTAAATAGTTATCTTACAGGACAGGCAGAGGGTGGTAGCTACTGTGGTGGTGGTGGTTGTAGTGGGAGTTGTGGGGGTGGTGGTGGTGGTGGTTGTAGTGGGAAGGAGAGGTAGTTGTGATGGCGGAGTTCGTAAGAGTAGTGGTGGGGGTTGTAGTAGTGGCGGTAGTGGTTGTAGGGTGTTGTGGTTGTGATCTCCAGGTTTGTCAACAGAGAGGTCTGGAAGGTCCTGTAAGTGACCCGTCTGTGT
>CAUDMG010003527.1:2290000-2310000 GCA_958450375.1 Homarus gammarus | reverse complement strand
TGATCATTTTATCCTGATGGCTTGGTGTATTTGTTCCTTGTTCCATTGATTCCCCCTCACTTTTTCCTTGTTCCATTGATTCCGCCTCATTTGTTCCTTGTTCCATTGATTCCCCCTCATTTGTTCCTTGTTCCATTGATTCCCCCTCATTTGTTCCTTGTTCCATTGTCCCCCCTCACTTGTTCCTTGTTCCATTGATTTCGCCTCATTTGTTCCTTGTTCCATTGTCCCCTTCACTTGTTCCTTGTTCCATTGATTCCGCCTCACTTTTTCCTTGTTCCATTGATTCCCCCTCATTTGTTCCTTGTTCCATTGTCCCCCCTCACTTGTTCCTTGTTCCACTGTCCCCCTCACTTGTTCCTTGTTCCATTGATTCCCCCTCACATGTTTCTTGTTCCATTGTTCCCCTCACTTGGTACCCACAAATTATACATCCCTATAATTTCACTCTATTAACAAACTTCCATAAGATTTTCAGTCCTACAAAATTCTATACTTTTTTCTAAAATAAACGAAACACTATGACACATCAGATTAAACCTTTACAAAACGAAATATTTATATAATACTTGGTAACTTTTTCTTCATTGATAAAGTTGGAGAGGAGTTTTAATTCAATCAGTGCCACTTGAAATGTCAAAGGGTGAGGTTGTGTTAAGGTTATGCTTGAGTTATAGCTTAGTTGATGGTTCGTTTGTTTTGTAAGTGGATGGATAGACCAGGGTTCGATATCCAGACAGTTTGAAGGATTGGATTCCCTGTCAAGATGATGCAGTAATCCACTAGCCTCTGCCGTCTGTCTGGTCACTGTGTACCTGTCATCCTTCCTCACTACCTGTCATTCTCCCTCACTTCCTGTCATTCTTCCTCATTACCTGTCATTCTCCCTCACTTCCTGCTAATCCTCCTCCTTCACCAGATGTTCTTCTTCCCCCGACAGGTGAAACTAGCCAAGGTGGCGTCAGGAATCATCGGGCTGTGGGTGGTGGCGTGGACTCCCTACGCTGTGGTGGCGCTGCTGGGGATCTTCAGCCAGAAGGCAATCATCACCCCCTTTGTGTCCATGATCCCCGCCCTCTTCTGCAAGACGGCCGCGTGTCTGGACCCCTACGTCTACGCTCTCTCCCACCCTCGCTTCAAGGTGAGACCCGGGGAGGCAAGGGAGGCATGAGGAGAGCTAGGGAGGAAGCAGGGGCGTTAGAGAGGCATGAGGAGAGCCATTGTTCACCTGCCATTCACCTGTTGCTCACAGAACGAGTTGAGGAAGCGGATGTTGCTGTGCCGCCCCAAGTTCCTGAACGGGCTGAGGAATGTGGCCGCCCAGGGCTTCTCCGTCAGCACCTTCAGCGAGATACGGGAGGAACGTGAGCTCTCTGATGTCCAGGTAAAGGGGTTACACGTGGAATACACCCGGATATATAGAACTTCGGGATTATACGGGATATAAAAGAATTACACGAGGATAAAGTGATTTCAAGGGATTTACTAATAATTTTAACCAATGCCGTGGGGGATTTCTGGTGATTACCATTAACTCTCGTAGGATTATGAGGAGAGGATTACCATTTGAAATATTTTTTATAATTGTTTAAAGAGATTTACTTTAAAACTTGTTAAGTATATTATAGTACCTGTTATATTACTTACTATTGATATATATGTATACTATAGTGTAATGTCTGCCTGTATGTTATATTATGTTGTTGTTATGTTATGTTATGTTATGTTATGTTATGTTATTAGTCATACATAGGAACTGACATCATTGCCTTCCTCTCACCTCCTGCTAGGGCTGGGACACCAATGACCCCTCCTTCAGTTCCCTGGGTCCACTCCTCCAGAAGAATGTCTCCTACTCCAGCCACCCGATCATGAGCGACAGGAGACGCAGCAAAGCTTCCATTAACTCCCCGGGCAGCAAGAGTCTAATATCTCCTACAGGGACGGAGATCTACCCCAGGAGCACCATTTCCACCTATAGCTTCAGGAAGACGTCGAGGTCCTTCAAAGACAGGAGAGACACGCTGGAGAAGAGCAGGAAACTTGATCAGATGACAGAGCTTCAGACGACGGTACTTATCGAGTTCCCCCGCGGTGGGATCCCAAAGGCGCCGTTCTCTCACAGCTGCTCCTTCGGGAACGGCGTAGAGGAGCTGAGTAAAAAACACTCTCAGACCCCAGCAAGAGTTTGGCGGTCCTCTCAGCTGTTAAAGGAGGACAGTACTAAGGCTGTGTGTCCCAATAACAACAGCACAGAGGAGCATTATCGGGATGAGAGCGATGTCCCTAAACTGAGTGAGGGCAATAAAGTCGATTATAGAAGTTATTTACCCATAACTCTCTTATCCATACCACCTGTGTCTAGTGCCTGCCGCCTCAGTATGGTCAGAGCTAAGGGTCGCAGCAACAGCCTCCCCAATATGACTCAGAGTAATGGGGACAAGAAAGAAGACGGCGGCAAATTCCCCAAAAATGTTTTATTGCAGTTGTTTTATGGTAAATTACTTTACAATGGTCGTAAAAATAAGAGTCATTCTTCCCTTTATCAAGACGAGAGACGACTGGGGAATGTGTGAGGCTGAGAGAGAGAGAGAGAGAGAGAGAGAGAGAGAGAGAGAGAGAGAGAGAGAGAGAGAGAGAGAGACTTATGTACTGCTGAGTCATCAATGTTTACGTCAGGGTATAACAAGTTTTCCGTTTAGTGACTTAAGGGTTTATACAGTAAAATATTGTCTTTATATAAGTAGGTATTCATAGACATTTTATCTTGAGATTTTTTACTAAAGTGATTTTTTATTAAGGAATGTATTTTTTATCATACTGTACAAGGAGTATATTAGAAAGTATTATAACACTAGAAGGGAGAAAATAAAATATAACTTTCATATCATAGTATCATAGAGAAAGAATATATTGGGTATAGCGTTAGTGTGTGCCATTCCAATAGGTATGGTTAAGTGACTCTGTATAACTTTATAATGAGATATTTTCCACACGTTTGTATTACAGAGAGTTATAGCCAAACACCGATGACACAAGTGTGAAGCTCAATCATAGAAAGAAACAACACATTAGAATTTGTTGTTTACTATCTAAGTCAAGCCCCCCCCCCCCCTCCACTAGTAGAGATAAGTGTTATTTAAAACTATACCCACTAGAGATTAATGTGTGTATATATATATGTGATATTACGTCAGATCTATAATGGTAGACAGATGAATATTTATAGACAGACAATACGATAGCCACATTCAATATTAAAATTAAGAAAGTTACCCCTCAACCCACCCCTCACCCAGCCCCCCCAACCCACCCCTCACCCAGCCCCCAACCCACCCCTCACCCAGCCCCCCAACCCACCCCTCACCCAGCCCCCCAACCCACCCCCTCACCCAGCACCCCCAACCCACCCCTCACCCAGCCCCCCCAACCCACCCCTCACCCAGCCCCCCCAACCCACCCCTCACCCAGCCCCCCCAACCCCCCCTCACCCAGCCCCCCCAACCCACCCCTCACCCAGTCCCCCCCAACCCACCCCTCACCCAGCCCCCCAACCCCCCCCTCACCCACCCCCCCCCAACCCCCCCCTCACCCAGCCCCCCAACCCACCCCTCACCCAGCCCCCCCAACCCTCCCCTCACCCAGCCCCCAACCCACCCCTCACCCAGCCCCCCCAACCCACCCCTCACCCAGCCCCCCAACCCACCCCTCACCCAGCACCCCCAACCCACCACTCACCCAGCCCCCCCCAACCCACCCCTCACCCAGCCCCCCAACCCACCCCTCACCCAGCCCCCCAACCCACCCCTCACCCAGCCCCCCGAACCCACCTCTCACCCAGCCCCCCCAACCCACCCCTCACCCAGCCCCCCTCCACCTCCTCAAGTATTGCTCTATTTTCTAATGCCATTCAGATAAAACTTCATTTCCAAACAAGAGATGGGTAGTTGCCGCTCAAGGGGAAGGTTTGATAAGTGAACGTTTTCAGAATGGCACTAGAGTGTGAGTGAGAAAGTTAGTATTAAGGTAATGTGTATCGTAAGGAGAGGTGTGTGTGTGTGTGTGTGTGTGTGTGTGTGTGTGTGTGTGTGAATAATAGAACAAGGATGAAGATTTTCTCTCTCTCTCTCTCTCTCTCTCTCTCTCTCTCTCTCTCTCTCTCTCTCTCTCTCTCTCTCTCTATCAGTTATTATCAGTACATTAAGATTACCTGACTCTATTTCTCCCTCCCTTCACCTGTAGTAATTAATGTAAGGTTCAGGTGGGGGATGTGATGATAACTTATAAGACCTAACCTAACCTAACTTGTACCAGGTATAAGTGCAGACGACTGTACAAAACTCATGACGTCATAATAGGAGCAAAGTACAGTTTCTTCAGGTGTCAGGACTATTGTGATTGGCTGAGTGCGTATTTGACGTAAAGGTTGGGAGTGATACTATTGGCTGGGTACATATATGACGTAAGGACAGGGAGTGATACTATTGGCTGGGTACATATATGACGTAAGGACAGGTAGTGATACCATTGACTTTTTTCCTGTAGGACTATTGACCGAGTGTATATATGACGTTAGGACAGGGAGTGATATTATTGGATGGGTACATATATGACATAAGGACAGATCGTGATACTATTGGCTGGGTACATATATGACGTAAGGACAGGGAGTGATATTATTGGATGGGTACATATATGACATAAGGACAGGTCGTGATACAATTGGCTGGGTACATATATGACGTAAGGACAGGGAGTGATATTATTGGATGGGTACATATATGACGTAAGGACAGGTCGTGATACTATTGGCTGGGTGCATGTATGACGTAAAGGTGGTTGTATGTTATTGGAGAGAAATATGTGACGTGATAAGTGACGTATTTGTTTATTATCCACCATGCCACGTCATTTTGTTTATACGTATAGGGAAGTTGGGGAGGAGCTCATGTGGTAAAAAAGTTAAAATGTGCTGTAAATCATTAATGAAATCTATTTACTCATGTAGCTTTAGAAATTAACTGAGGTTTTTATCATAGAGATTTTATTACTAAGACTGTAGTTTAAGACGTTGATTACGACCTACCACGACCCATACACCTACCACGACCCATACACCTGCCACGACCCATACACCTACCACGACCCATACACCTACCACGACCCATACACCTACCACGACCCATACACCTACCACGACCCATACAACTACCACGACCCATACACCTACCACGACCCATACACCTACCACGACCCATACAACTACCACGACCCATACACCTACCACGACCCATACAACTACCACGACCCATACACCTACCACGACCCATACACCTATCACGACCCATACACCTACCACGACCCATACAACTACCACGACCCATACACCTACCACGACCATACAACTACCACGACCCATACACCTACCATGACCATACAACTACCACGACCCATACACCTACCACGACCCTTACACCTACCACGACCCATACACCTACCACGACCATACACCTACCACGACCATACACCTACCGCAGGTATATTCGCATCATATCACAGGTAGCCACATATTATCACATGTAGCCACATCTTATCACAGGTAGCCACATCATTATCACAGGTAGCCACATCTTATCACAGGTAGCCACATCTTATCACAGGTAGCCACATCATTATCACAGGTAACCAGATCTTATCACAGGTAGCCACATCTTATCACAGGTAGCCACATCTTATCACAGGTAGCCACATCATTATCACAGGTAACCACATCTTATCACAGGTAGCCACATCTTATCACAGGTAGCCACATCTTATCACAGGTAGCCACATCTTATCACAGGTAGCCACATCTTATCACAGGTAGCCACATCATTATCACAGGTAGCCACATCTTATCACAGGTAGCCACATCTTATCACAGGTAGCCACATCTTATCACAGGTAGCCACATCTTATCACAGGTAGCCACATCATTATCACAGGTAGCCACATCTTATCACAGGTAGCCACATCTTATCACAGGTAGCCACATCTTATCACAGGTAGCCACATCTTATCACAGGTAGCCACATCTTATCACAGGTAGCCACATCACACAGGTAACCACATCTTATCACAGGTAGCCACATCATTATCACAGGTAGCCACATCACACAGGTAGCCACACCCTACCACAATTAACCACATTGGCTTGGCACTAATTACCACAAGCTCCCGTCGTGTAACAAGCTCGTTAGACTGAATAAGCTTATTGTCAGGATGCTAGATGATTGTTGGGTGACTCCTAATCCGCCTCAACCTTCATTACGACAGTCAGAGGTTCGAGTTTCCACCCTTTGGTTCTACGTGGTATAGACGAGGCGATTCCCTTCTGTTTTTTTAGGGGATCGGATCCTTCATAATCACGTATTGCCTGGGAAAAGGGAGATCTGATCCTCTCATTAAGCGACAACCAATCCCGTCTTCACTCCTTACGGTGATTCTTGAAATGAAACGCGTCAAGTTGTCTTAAGAGGTTCGAATCCTTTATCCTTAGCACTGGATTCGGATTCACATAGATAGGAATATTCGGATTCTCTATGATAAGATAATAAAACGCATCGATTTGCGTTTGATTCTCAGTACAATTTCGATGCCATAGTGGCCGCCATCTTTGTGTAGTTGTGTATGTTAGCCAATAATATGTCCAGAAATTCCCACAATGAGGGGGGACAGATAACTCATCTAACTCTTTGTTGAGGCGGACGAGAAGAGGATCCAATTACCTCTATAAGGGATTAAAGAACTTATTGTACAAAATGATTAACGAATTTATTACAAGGTTTATGACGCCATTAATAAGTAGTTGTGTAAGTTGTTGTTGTTGTTTGTTTTTTTTCTGACATATCAAGACGTGTGTGTGTTCAGGTCGCTGGAGGCATCTCGTGGGGAAGATCACGCTTTTGTGTTCCAGAGTGTTGAGTACTGTAGTGTAGATCCCCCACACCCCCACCCCCACCCCCACCAACCCCCACCCCACCACCCCCCACCCCCACACCCCCACCCCCCCCCCCCCCACCAACCCCCCACCAGGTTTGTCTGTCAGTGTGTCCTCCTCACTCGACTCCACACAGGCTTAAACAATGTTACCAACTTAAAAACAAAACCCCCCAAAAAATTATCGTTACCAGATTAAAGAGTTTATAACAAGTTGTAGGTTAGGTTAGGTTAGGTTAGGATAGGTTAGATTTGGTTAGGTTAGGTTAGGTTAGGTTAGGTTTGGTTAGGTTAGGTTAGGTTAGGTTAGGGTTGGTTAGGTTAGGTTTGGTTAGGCTAGGTGAGGTTTGGTTAGGTTCGGTTAGGTTAGGTTAGGTTACGTTAGGTTAGGGTTGGTTAGGTTAGGTTAGTGTTGGAGAAGGACACTGATGGACACCCCGTGGAGACAATATTGTAGTGATTGGTAAAAAGGAGAATCAAAATCCTGGTTAAGATAAGTGTTTATATATAGAGGTTTAAGGTTTGTGTTTTATGTCGAGGTGTGAAAGGAGGGAGAGAGTGCAAGAGGCCGGGGGAGTGGGTGAGGGAGTGGGGGAGGGAGTGGGCGAGGGAGTGGGGGAGGGAGTGGGTAAGGTAGTGGGTGAGGGAGTGGGTGAGGGAGTGGGTGAGGGAGTGGGTAAGGGAGTGGGTGAGGGAGTGGGTGAGGGAGTGGGTGAGGGAGTGGGTAAGGTAGTGGGTGAGGGAGTGGGTAAGGGAGTGGGTGAGGGAGTGGGTAAGGGAGTGGGTGAGGGAGTGGGTGAGGGAATGGGTGAGGGAGTGGGTAAGGGAGTGGGTGAGGGAGTGGGTGAGGGAGTGGGGGAGGGAGTGGGTGAGGGAGTGGGTAAGGGAGTGGGTGAGGGAGTGGGTGAGGGAGTGGGTGAGGGAGTGGGTGAGGGAGTGGGTGAGGGAGTGGGTGAGGGAGTGGGTGAGGGAGTGGGTGAGGGGCGGTCACATGTAGAGGGGGAATTAATGCATGTGACCCATCAGCGTCCTCCCTGTACGAGCGAAACGTCTACTATTGAGAGAGAGAGAGAGAGAGAGAGAGAGAGAGAGAGAGAGAGAGAGAGAGAGAGAGAAACGTCGACTATTGAGAGAGAGAGAGAGAGAAACGTCGACTATTGAGAGAGAGAGAGAGAGAGACGTCGACTATTGAGAGAGAGAGAGAGAGAGACGTCGACTATTGAGAGAGAGAGAGAGAGAGAGAGAGAGAGAGATACTGTACACAGACTCTTATCATCTCACTACACTACACTACACTACACTACATCAGGAATGGTTGTTTCATCGTCCTGTGTCAGTAGGTCATGATTGGATTTATTCCTATATGTACTGTCTACCGAATCCAGGTAAAAAAGTCACAGGAAAAAAAGTCACAGGAAAAAAAGTCACAGGAAAAAAAGAAAAATTAACTATCGAATTCTTACATTTTTTAAGGTTAATATGTCAATCAGTTACAGTAACCTAACCTAACCTAACCTAACCTAACCTAACCTTTATTACCGGCCACCATAAATTTATTGTGACTTTTTTTCCTGTGACTTTTTTCCTGTGACTTTTTTTCCTGTGACTTTTTTTCCTAGCCAAAATTGTGACTTTTTTTCTGTGACTTTTTTCCTGTGACTATTACCGGCCACCTGTCTACCACCACCTGAGGCCACAACTGAATAACATGTAAAGGCTTATAATAATACTGTGCAGTATACCTACACTGACGAGCCATGTATATATTGCGTTAAATAGGGATAATGACCTATTAGTGATAACTTATATGTGTGTTATTTATTTTTAGAATTTTCTGACTGGCCAAACACGATCACGTATATACTAAAAACCTAAGCTAACCTAACCTAACCTAACCTAACCTAACTTAACCTAGTCTGTGAAAAATATCTATTGTCTTTAAAGTTTAATAGTCAAATATCCCTACTTAGCGCAGCATACAGTATATATATATGTCATTGTTGTAAGCATTATATACTGGCAGTGTACACATATAACGAGAACCTTGTGCCATGATCTCACCTCACACGGAGGGTCAAAAAGAAGACAAAATAAATATATCATGTAACTTGGACTCACCAGACACATGGTTCACCAGACACATGACTCACCAGTCACATATGTTCATCACCAATAAAATCTATGTCATAAAGTGTGTCTCAGTAGCCTGGCGTTCTCACCAATGGATTAATAAAACAATTCCATCATTTCTCATTATATACAGTTTTATACTTTATCTACATTCTTTAACATATATTATACATATATCTACATCTACTTTAAACAGCAACATTCTTGTACAACAGCTATACGCGTGTCTATATAAATAAATATATAAACCACATTTCGATTCTTTCATATAACATTCTACAAAATTTATATAACGTCAATAAATCTCTATTAGATATATTCATCTCTGGGAGGAATATAACCATATGGGTTTATTCATTATAAAACATTTTAAATTAAACCCCATGAACGATGATGACTCTATTGATGTATTACACTGACTTAAACACAACACCACAACACAACCTCTAAATAGTAAACATTATAGACCGGTGTCACGTAGCTAATGAGGACCACAGATAACGTTTACCAAGTCTTTTCGTAACAGATAACCTCCTGACACCTCCTGACACCCTCCTGACACCCTCCTGACGAATTCCTCACAACCTCCTGACAACGCTACCAACATGTAGTAATGGTGTGACACTCTACAGTATACAGGTAATATATGTGGATGAACAGCTATATACATTTACACACGTGAATAAGTAAATAAACATATCAATAATTAATATCATGTGTTTTAGGGATATTATCTTCATAATAATAATGAAATAATAGACTATTTTCCTGTTTATACATTTAATATATAGGAATTTTTTTTTTAAACAAACACAATCAATTTTAAACGGCAATCAACAGAACTAACATGACTTACACACTATTTTACGCTAACCTAACCTAACCTAACCTAACCTAACCTAACCTAACATAACTTACCCTAACCTAACCTAACCTAACCTAACCTAACCTAACCTAACCTAGCCTAACCTAACCTAACCTAACCTAACCTAATCTAACCTAACCAAAGTCATAAATAAATAAATTACTTTCCCATATGATGATAATTATTAAAAGAAAGGTATCTCTATTTACCAAACTATATATAATACTTAAAACACATGATATATAAATTAACAAAAATATTACCTAAAATTTACCTTTCTATGGCCAATATATATATTTTTTGATATAAGAGTATTTTGTCACGAACACTTCCAGAGTCATTCAAGATATCAAGACGATAATATCTCATTTAGAACACATATTGATCATGTACTGCAACAGCCACAATTATCTAAAATATAACTCAGCATCAACGAAAGGCGTTTTATACTGAGCCTCTCCTGTATACAACGAACACCCTAAGTAGCAAACATCAGCATAAACACAGTAATGGATCACTTACATAACTTTTTAATTACTGGAGTTAGATCGAACTATTGTAAGAAGAACATTATCCAGTGAAGTATTACTACCTCCTTCACCACTTCCATAATATCCTTCACCTCCTCCTCCACTCTTGTCTTCTGAACACGAGGACGAAGATAACTTATTGCTTGACCCCTCGACCCCACCACATGATAACATAATCCAGCCTTGATAGTTAGAGAGACTGAGAGTAACATATACTAAAGTCACTTACCATGAGATATAACACAAGGATGATATATAAAAGAGATAAGAACATAAACACAAAAGGTAAAACAATGAGTAAATATACCTGGCAGGTGAGGCAGGTGTTGATTGGCTGTCTATATTACCTGTCTGTATTACCTGTCTGATGTAATACTTAATATATAGCTATTTAATACAAATATAATCAGAATCTTTAAACAAATTATATAACAAAAATATAATCTGATTCCTAAAACAAATATATCAATAAACAGTAATATACATATATATATATATACCTCTGTGTCTCATCATATTTCTCTATCGTTATAATTATATATTTTCTTTAATAAGTTAATAATAATAATAATAATGTATATAATAATAATAAATAAATTCTGTTTATAAGTAACACGTGTGACTAGATCAGTGACTAGATCAGTGACTAGATCAGTGACTAGATCAGTGTTGCATTATGACTCAACATCACTGAGTCACACGTCACTCCACCTGAACAACAACTCCTTAATAAATATTGTCTTTTTAAAAGCTCTAATTCAAGGGAAAATAAATCATTCATATTGTAACCGTATTAATAAGCGTACTGAGTGATAACTATTGCTTCTGAACGATAATTAAGAGACTAACACACACACAAACACACACACACACACACACACACACACACACACACACACACACACACTTTATATATAATGTTAATGTTAAATAAACTCACTCATTAATAATTTACCCTCAAAATAAATTACATATTATCTGTCGAAATAACAAAGTACTTCTCGTGTACAAAAAAAAAAAATATTACAAACAACTGAAAATTATTATTATCCCATTTGATAAACAAATAGAAACTAATAGGCGTGAGTTTATGTTAGTATATAATAACTCCCATGAACCACCGACCTCTCGAACCACCGACCTCGAACCACCGACCTCTCGAACCACCGACCTCTCGAACCACCGACCTCTCGAACCACCGACCTCGAACCACCGACCTCTCGAACCACCGACCTCGAACCACCGACCTCTCGAACCACCAACCTCGAACCACCGACCTCGAACCACCGAACTCTCGAACCACCGACCTCTCGAACCACCGACCTCGAACCACCGACCTCGAACCACCGACCTCGAACCACCGACCTCGAACCACCGACCTCTCGAACCACCAACCTCTCGAACCACCAACCTCGAACCACCGACCTCGAACCACCGACCTTGAACCACCGACCTCGAACCACCAACCTCGAACCACCGACCTCGAACCACCAACCTCTCGAACCACCGAACCTCTCGAACCACCGACCTCTCGAACCACCAACCTCTCAAACAGGACTCGAGAGCTGCATCCACTCGACCTCCTCACACCACTTTGGGTACATATATATATATAAACATCGTTATTTTCTAATCTCAGAGATCATTGTGTGTTTAAATGCCGCAGTTATATAGGAATGTTTGGTTGGTATGTTGAGGAGAGAGAGAGAGAGAGAGAGAGAGAGAGAGAGAGAAGGAGATAACCACAAACACCTGATATATAAACAGGTGAAGAAGAGATAACGAAGATAATGAAACAACTAAACAAAAAAAACGTAAGAGAAACAAAAACAAAAACACAATAACGAAGAAACAAAAAAAAATTACAAAAAAAGCTCAAAGTTATTCTAAATCACCTAACCTTTCCATTAATTGGTCGTTAAGGAGGAGTGACGTCGTTAAGTTATATAAAATAATAATCAATAAGTGACCTGAGACGCCGTGAAACAAGGGCGTATTCCCTTTGGCTGAATAAACCAGATGTGTGTGTGTATGTGTGTGTGTGTGTGTGTTAGGTGATTGTTAAAGGTGTGTGTCTCTATAACCTAAAGGCAAATTCATTACAATGTATTAATATTTTGTAACCGGTTATCACGAGATCAAGTGACTGTATCACTGTACTGACGTTACATAACATAACAATAATTACATAGAATAATAATAATAATTGATAAATTAGGAACTATAACCGCTGTACTTAACTATAAACAACATGTATATTAACCAGATATTAACATACACTCATCAATAACAGAAATATGTACACCACGTAATGTAAGACCAAGATGATATTTAACATTATAATGATCAGTAATGGTCTAAAGAAAACAATGAGTTGATATAAATATTAACTGAGTATATAATAAACAAGTTGGACTAAAAAACTGCCTAATTGACGGACTGACTGACTTGACCACCTGACCTTTCACAAGCAGTCAATAGAGTAGACAAGACCAGCATACCAGCCACATAAATAAAAAAAAATATCGTTTAAATCCAGTATTATTGTCTGTAATTATATCAATCCTCAATAAGAAAACAAGAACAAATTACTACCTTGTTTTTGTAATCACACACACACACACACACACACACACACACACACACACACACACACACACACACACACACACACACACACACACATGTAATTAAAATACCATACATAATTTCCAACGTCGAGCAAACAAAATTTTCCCAAGAATTTTATTTTTTGTTTCATTTAGGGAGATAAAATTCACAACACTGAGAATATCAGATAATTTCTACAACTTCATTTAACATTTCAACAAACATTCTCAACATTTTCAACATTTTCGATTCAGTTAAGTTACAGAGGCTTTGTTCCCCTATGAATGTAAGTATTCATTCATTAGGTACACACAACACAATGCCCTTAAGACTAACAACAGATCAACAGTCTAAACTTATGAGCTAAATTTATTGATTGTCCACCATCTTGAAGTGTGTGTGTGTGTGTGTGTGTGTGTGTGTGTGTGTGTGTGTGTGTGTGTGTGTGTGTGGCCTTCCTTCCTCTCTCCCTCTCTCCCTCCCTCCCTCTCTCTCTCTCTCTCCCTCTTATTCTATTCATCAACTTACCTATTTCCATTTACCTCACTCCTTCATCCACGTCATAATTACCTTCACTATCACCATCACCATCACCCTGACCCTCACCATCAACCTCACCCTCACCATCACCCTCACCCTCACTATCACACTCACCCCCCACCCTCACTATTTTTATCGGTCGGTGAGTGAGTTAAAGAGTTAATCAATGCCCAGAGCTCCCCAGTTAGTCTTAAAGCTCAACAGTTGCCCCCATAACTCGTTACTACCCCCATAACTCGTTAATATCCCCATAACTCGTTACTACCCCCATAACTCGATACTACCCCCATAACTCGTTATTACCCCCATAACTCGTTACTACCCCCATAACTCGTTAATACCACCCTAATTCGTTAATACCCCCATAAATCACCAATAGCCTCAGAACTCGCCCGTAACCCTCAGAATTCACCACTCGCCTTTCATAACTCGCCAATGGCCCCAAGAAGTCGCCAATGGCCCCCAGAACTCGCCAGTAACCCCCAGAACTCGCCAGTAGCCCCCAGAACTCGCCAGTAGCCCCCAGAACTCGCCAGTAGCTCCCAGAACTCGCAGGTAACCCCCAGAACTCGCCAATAGCCCCCGGAACTCACCAGGTATACAGTATGTACATAAGATTACACAGTACTGTCATCTAAGCAGCAGGATGTCGTTGCCCGCCACACCCCTAACAAAGGCTAACTAACTGACTAACTACCAAACTAAATCACTACATCGAAGCACCTACTGTTGTTTAATTAACGTGTTAGACTAAGGAAGTGTTAACTGTTATCATAAACCATCGCCGAACAACGCAGCTGAATGCAGATATCATAACTACTCACGTCTGTCATTCATACATAAACTAAACTACCTAACTATAGTCAACAATGGCCCCCCTACGCTAATCTATGTGCAAACTTGATTTATTTTTTCTCCTTTAAATGGTTTAGCCTGGACCAGTTTTTTTTAATATGTTTACATTTATATATATATATCTCTTTATATATTCCAACATTATTATGACATTCAGCAATACATACACTTCAAAAGCTTCAGTAGCTGTATAAAATTAATCTCTGGAGACACAGACAGATACAGCGAGTGGGTACCAGAACATCAGGTAGTGATAGTAAAGTCTGTCAGTCTTAGGGGGGACAAATTGTCTTAGAACTGCACCTATGTCGACCACCTGGATGTAGAGGCCTTTTGTAAGCACCTGGGAAACATTAACCTTCTGAAGTAAATATTAACCTTCTGAAGTAAACATTAACCTTCTCAAACAAACATTAAGCCTCTGAAACAAACATAAATTCTCTCAACCAAGCATTAACCCTCTCCAACAAACATTAACCCTCTCCAACAAACATTAACCCTCTCCAACAAACACAAGATACAAATTCCTATAAAACAAACAAACAAACACACTGAAAACTGTATAATAATAAATCACAAAGTATATTCAGTAAAACCGTAAAATTTCATCAAAAAAAAAAAAAAAAAAAAAAAAAAAAAAAAAAAAAAAAACATCCAAAGCTGTATTAATCTTTCGTGTTTTTTGTTTTTTTGTATAATCGTTTAGCTCCAGAAAAAAAAAATATTGAGAAAAACAGAGACTCCTTTTTATTTGAACTTTGATTCCATAAGAACTCTCATTTCGTCTAGTGCTCGCTCTAGGCTCCTACCAAACTCCAGGGTAGAAGTCTCCTCGCATGAATTAAAGGCAGAGAGGCAGAAGACGATGGAATCTGGGTGGGGGTTATAGGAGGCACCGTAGCCATCAGGTACTACAGCTCCGTAGCCCATCCACGAATCTGATAGTGTCGGCACCTGAAACACACAACAGATACTGAGGTAACACTATATAATAACAATGTAACACGTATCGAAGTAACACTGGGATATAAAGAGCCTATGTAACGTTAGACAGTATGATGATGATGATGATGATGATGATGATGAAAAGGAAGATGATAAAGAACTAGTTACCACCACTCAAAGGAGATACATTATACCTTCATTATTCGTTACCAGGACAGCGCCTCTCAATGTGTTCATCTCAGGGTATTGTTCTCTGTTCTTTGGTGTCGAGGCTATTGGGTGTGTGGGAACCCTGTAGGATGTTATGTTATTCTAAGTAGGTCTCTCTCTCTCTCTCTCTCTCTCTCTCTCATAACAACGAACAAAATAAAGGTCCTTGATGACGTCATTCATACTCCTTATATCATCCTTCATCCTCAACATGAATATCCTGCTGCCTCTTTCTCTTCCATATTTAGTCTCCCTCCTTCTCTTCCTCAATCCCTTTCCTTCTCTTCCTTAATCTCCCTCCGCCTGTCCTTCCCTCTCTCCGTCTGTTCTTTCTTCCCTCCCCTCACTCCCTATATCCATCCGTCTCAACCTTCTCTCCCTTCCATCCCTCCCCCTCCCTCCCTGGCTCCTTCCTTTACGCGTCTCTTCTACACGGTACAGCATTCGGAAGTAGCTGTCACTCTGAAAACAAACTTTGACACTTCCTATTCATAGTTCCTCACTCCCTCCCTTCCCCTCTTCTCCCTTGCCCTTTCCCTCCCTCCTCCCCTCACTTTTCCTTCTTCCTTCTCTTCCTTCATCTCCCTCCTCACTTCCCCCCTTCCTTCTCCCCCTCCCCTTTTCCACTTCACCTTCCCCTTCCATCCAATTTTCTCCCTTCACCTATTGTTCTCCCTTTCTCTAACCTTTAATCTCCCTCCAGCTTCCTCTTCTCTCCCTCTAGCTCAGTTCTCCTTCTCTTTCTCTCACGATGGCATCAAACCCGGAAGTTGCTGGTTATATAAAAAGCTGGACACGATCGATCTGTTGGGCTCTTTTAGCTTTCTGCTCCTCCACCCACCCCTCCCACACACACTCGTCTCTCCCCCCACACATGTACCACGGCATTACGAGAAGAGAGAGAGAGAGAGAGAGAGAGAGAGAGAGAGAGAGAGAGAGAGAGAGAGAGAGAGAGAGAGAGAGAGGTTGAAGGGCTGCCAAGAAGAATTTAACCCATTTGGTGGTGTTTCTTTGACGTAGCAATAATATAGGTGGTAGGTCACGTTCCTTTATTTCGTGTCCAATAATTACATCTAGAGAAAAAAACCAGACAGACAGACAGACAGACAGATGGACACAGACAGACAGATCACCACACACACACATACACACACAATAACAGCAACCTTGAATAGACATAAAATATAAATAGCTATCATAAATCCAGGTTATATTTTACAGATAGAGTCTTGTCGTTCAGGTATGGTTGTATTGTACCTGACTCATGTATGGTTGGTGTATGGTAGTATGGTTGATGTATGGTTGTATTGTACCTGACTCATGTATGGTTGGTGTATGGTAGTATGGTTGATGTATGGTTGTATTGTACCTGACTCATGTATGGTTGGTGTATGGTAGTATGGTTGAGGTATGGTTGTATTGTACCTGACTCATGTATGGTTGGTGTATGGTAGTATGGTTGAGGTATGGTTGTATTGTACCTGACTCATGTATGGTTGGTGTATGGTAGTATGGTTGATGTATGGTTATATTGTACCTGACTCATGTATGGTTGGTGTATAGTAGTATGGTTGATGTATGGTTATATTGTACCTGACTCATGTATGGTTGGTGTATAGTAGTATGGTTGATGTATGGTTATATTGTACCTGACTCATGTATGGTTGGTGTATGGTAGTATGGTTGATGTATGGTTATATTGTACCTGACTCATGTATGGTTGGTGTATGGTAGTATGGTTGTATGGTTGTATACTAAAATGATAGGTTGGAGGGACACGTAACTTACCTGTGGACAATCAGACATACGGATATAGTTTAAGATGGATACTGTGACTGTCTAAATACAGATGGACAGGTGTACATAACTTACTGATAGACAGGTTAATAAAAGACAGTATTTGACTCACAGACAGTTGAAAATAGACACACACCTGACTGGTAGACAGGCGGAAGTGATTGGAGACGTGATAAGACCTATGGCTGAAGATAGGGGCATCGACACCCATCTCTTTAGCCATTTCCCTCAAACCCAACAGGTGGATATCTATACCTTGACCCAAGATGTTGTTCACCATAATCTCCGTCTGTAGTTTGATAGCCGTCTCGTACTTCGTCAGGCGATCGGCCAACTGAGGAGAGAAACAGATGTAAGGAAGTGAATTGAATTTTGTATTTATTTTTTTTAAGTTAGGTAAGGAAAAGGATTGAGTCGTTATGTCATTTTGATAGTTCTGTAGTTAGTGCGTAAATTTGAGGTGATTTGCGTCGTGTTTTGAACTGGTAAATTAGATGAGTTTATTTCTAAGTAGGTTAGGTTAGGTTAGGTTAGGTTAGGTTAGGTTAGGTTAGGTTAGGTTACATAAGGTTACTACCGTAGAAAAAGAGGAGAAACAAGGCCATAACATAATTATAAGCACTAACAGTCCCTGGGTAGTTACCTAATCACTTCACGAGACAATTAAACGTCTCACATGAACTACCTATCACACACACACTAGTTATACCACCCCAGGAGACAAGGTCCTTTTAAATCATAATGTTTTTACTGTTTATTTCTTAATTTTTTTTACTTAATTTATAGCGTCTAACTTTTCCAAAATGCATAATAATTGTATTTTTTTTATTCTTATTCATCGTTTATCATCTAGTCTCTGTAATGGACGAAACAAAATAAAAAAAATAATTATAATTCATTTTTTTTATCCATTCCTTTAATTTTTGTAGTGTCTAAACTAAACGAAAATCAATAAAAAGGTAAATTATTCTCATTTTTTTTTTTAGGTTTTAGTTTTCTTATCCATTATTTATCTTGTAGTCTCAGTAGTGAAGGAAACACAATGAGAAACGAATGATGAGATGAGAGACAACATAGCAATCAGATGTGTTCCAGAGAGGAGGGGGTGGGGGAGAGGGGGTGGTGGGGGGGTACTGTCTGTCTGTTTGGCTGTGTTTCTGTCTGTCCGTCTGTTTGATTGTCTGCCTGTCTGTCTGTTTTTCTCTCTCTCTCTGTTTCTACCTGTCTATATGTGTTTCCGTCTGTCTGTCTGTGTATGTCTGACTGTCTGTCTATAATCTTTCACCCATCACATATCCTTCCCTTCCTCCTCTTCCTCCTCCTCCTCCTCCTCCTCCTCTCCCTCCTCCTCCTCCTCCCACCTCTCCACACGGGGTTACCTACTCAGAATATTATTACAAAGAAGACAAAACAAAATAATCATTCCTACAGTATTGGAAACCAGTAATCAATTATTTGGTCAGGCAGTAGCAATACTCTCAACCACTCCTCCGATTTCGATATAAAGGAGACGTAATAAAAGAAGGAGCAACCAGGAGAGAGAGAGAGAGAGAGAGAGAGAGAGAGAGAGAGAGAGAGAGAGAGAGAGAGAGAGAGAGAGAGAGAGAGAGAGAGAGAGAGAGAGATATTACAATGTATGAAAGGGAAAGAGGGGAACGATAGGAGGAAATTGAGGGGGAAAAATAGGATATAAGTAGTTAGGAGAAAGAGAGGAGGACCTTACCCTCTCACCTTCCCTCTCCCCTCTCCGGTAATTCCCCTCTATTGTCGGTAGGAATCAATAAATGTCATTATCTAGTATTGCGACCACAGGAAAGGGTCACTTCTAACTTTCACCCCTCACTCTAACCCCTCACTCTCACCCCTCACTCTCACCCCTCACTCTCACCCCTCACTCTAACCCCTCACTCTCACCCCTCACTCTCACCCCTCACTCTCACCCCTCACTCTCACCCCTCACTCTCACCCCTCACTCTCATCCCTCACTCTCACCCCTCACTCTCACCCCTCACTCTCACCCCTCACTCTCACCCCTGACTCTCACCCCTCACTCTCACCCCTCACTCTCACCCCTCACTCTCACCCCTCACTCTAACCCCTCACTCTCACCCCTCACTCTCACCCCTCACTCTCACCCCTCACTCTCACCCCTCACTCTCACCCCTCACTCTCACCCCTCACTCTCACCCCTCACTCTAACCCCTCACTCTAACCTCTCACTCTCACCCCTCACTCTCACCCCTCACTCTAACCCCTCACTCTCACCCCTCACTCTAACCCCTCACTCTAACCCCTCACTCTCACCCCTCACTCTCACCCCTCACTCTCACCCGTCACTCTCACCCCTCACTCTAACCCCTCACTCTCACCCCTCACTCTCACCCCTCACTCTCACCCCTCACTCTCACCCCTCACTCTCACCCCTCACCCTCTCCCCTGACTCTCACCCCTCACCCTGACTCTCTCCCCTGACTCTCACCATTGACTCTCACCCCTGACTCTCACCCCTCACCCTCACCCTCACCCCTCACTCTCACCCC
>CAUDMG010003527.1:2222500-2285000 GCA_958450375.1 Homarus gammarus | reverse complement strand
GCGTTAAGTCACCCAATCAGCTGCCTTGCTTACGAACTGAACCCTAGACCTCGGATGCAAGGCTGAGTGAACAGACTATAGGTTGTGTTATGTATGTCATGTCTGAGGTTAGGTTAGGCTGCTCTCGTGTTATAAGCATACCGCCATGGAAACTTTTCAGGTTCCCGTCTTAAAAAGTGTGTGTGTGTGTTTGTTTGTGTGTGTGTGTGTGTGTGTGTGGTAGATATACTCACAGGAGCGTTGAGGACCATTGCTTCACACCAGGCCAGCACCTGCGGGGTGTTGGCCCTGATGGAGTCGACACGACCCAGGCGGAACCTACGGGTGCTGGCGCTCTCGTAGGTGCTGGTAAGCTGCCCATGGCACCTGAAAATGATGGCAGAAATAATAGGTTACAAGGTGAACAGTTACTTGCGCAGGAGAGAGAGAGAGAGAGAGAGAGAGAGAGAGAGAGAGAGAGAGAGAGAGAGAGAGAGAGAGAATACCCTGAACAACTACGAGAACAAGTGAGAAAAGTGATCCCTTCTCCACTAGTTCGTCCTTAAAGATATTTCACACCAGTAGGTCACAAGAGATCCACGAACCACAAGTCTAACTTGATTAAAAACAAACAAATACAACACATTAATTTATTACAAGACTTGAGGCCGACTACCACAATATGGCCGCTGTCTCACACTTTTCAGGCGACACATTAAAAAGGTCATCTAATCGTCGTTTTCCTTAGGATTTAATATCAACTTTTAGAAATAATTATCATCAATAAGTTACCGTGTTCTATATCCACCACAAGGTCCAAGGGTAAAATGTCCGAATTGGTTGGTTTTTCTTCTCGTGTCCTTCCTGGAGCTTAGGGGTTGGGGGGGGGGGGGGGTCACACACTGCTTATCCAACAGATTTTCTTCATCTAAGTTGATCCGCTGTTTTTACTTCTTATATATTTTTAATCAAGTTGTTCTCTGTCACCTGCAGTTTTTCTTCTCGTCTTTCCATTCAGGTTTTTGTTCCTCTGTCACAACGACAAATAAATGTCACAGACGTCAATTGTTTCGTTATATTTATATATCATTTTCTCCTACATTTATTCTCCCCCTCCTCCTTTCTGTTCTCACCATCCTTACTCACTGCCCCTCCTCCCACAAATAAACAACACCATCACCTTGCTTCAGGACGTCACCATCCACTGTTAGTTGTGCTGCACTATATCTTCATCACACATCATCACTTACGAGTCTTACGTCATCTCCAAGACATAATTTCAGCCTCACAGTTTTCAAAGACAACATCACATCCATGTGTTTGTGTTCACTGTAACTCTCATTATTACGTGCCGCTCGGTCACCTTCCGGCTGATCAACTCCGTCATATAAAAACTGTGAAATTATCGATACAGATACTTCATACGTGTCATGAGACCACATGGAGGGGAGGGGGATGTGTCTGCCTCGCCTCGCCACTTAATCGAGGATTATTATTGGCTACCTACCCGTTAAGATACATTCTTATTGGCTAATTTGTTTTTCTCTCGACCAGAGTTTCCATCTAAAAGAGAGATAGTTGATCACCCAACACACACTGGACCAAGAACACAGTGTTGTGAACCCTCAGGTGTTACCAGGGTTCAGACTGAGGGACTTTCTCTTTATAAATTTGTTGAAAAAAACAAACAAACTTGGATGTTCAGTTGAGTTTGTTTCCCAGTCCAACAACTGGCCGAGAGACAGCTGAGTCATCCTGCTTGGTTCCCGCCTGAGAGGAGTGGCGCTTGGAGGAGTACTCTCGACTCCCTGAAGATGAAGTTATGTTACCAACTTATTAAACCTCTGGATAACTTTACGATCAAAACAAAACCTATGATGGCGTAATTAACTTATATCTGGCAGTAAATTTTACCTGAACGTGTGGGACACCTCTACTGATCAATCCATGTTCCTTATTGATTAAAATCATATCTAAGTTTCATGTTATTTACAGGACGTGAGTAACTCGTAATTAACATTTATCATTCACCTCCTTCCACCCTTGCCCGAGCTGTCTGTCAAAGGCCTAGACCTGGGACGCAGCATCCGGGCGTCACAAACTTTTCCACGCTCTACAACACCAGTTTCTGGCCTTGTTACTTCTTTGTTGTCCCATAATTAACCCGAACTCATGCATGGTCTTGGTCGCCGAGTGAGAAGAAAATATTACCTGGAAATAAGCGCCAGGATTCTAATATAATGTATGTTGAACTTTTCCCTCCCCCTGAGAATGTATTGAACCTCCTCATAAACTCAATTGAAAAAAAACCCAGACCAAGTCGATAATGGTGATCAGTTGTGTCTGCTTTATACTTTATACAATGATCGAGTTTTATACCTACCGATGTGGCTCCTTTAAGTATATACTGTATGTTCATTAGTACAGTGTGTAGAGTGACTATATACGGCCGAGCCTCCGACCCACTGTTAGTATCTCATTTGACTTACTACAGTTTCTATAGCGAATATACCTAAAGGTTTACTCGTCACTTTACCTTATGAATCTTACCAAGTGACTCAAACAGTGACGAGTCTGGTCACTAGATCAGGAGCCTGGTCGATAATTATATCAGGGGTTAAGTCAGAAACTTAAGTCAAGTCAAGAGTCAGGGTCAGAAACTACGTCAGGATATAGGAGCAACAGCCAGATCAAAACATAGGAAATGAGTCAGGTCGGGAACTAGGTCAGGATTCAGGTCAGCTATAATACGATTCATATCAAGGAGTGTTAGTAGCAGGACAATCGAGGTCATCCTTACTACAGTATATCTCGCGTATATGTGACCTTACTTGGATTATGCTGTTCAGTTTTGGTCACCGTACTACATAATGGATAACGACCCTCTAGCAAGCATTCAGATGAGGATGCCAATGCTAATCCTGGGCACGAGGGACCTTGAGAAACGTAGAGTGAGGGACGATATGATTGAGGGGTATAAATGGAAGTCAGGGCTAAACAAAAGTATCATAACGAAAGTACTTAAAATAACCAACCAGGAATAAACACGTATCAATTGTCTAAAGTTTGAAAAATTTCGGTTTTGGTGTTTAGAAATAGAGTAGTGGATGAGTGGAACAAGTTACCAAACACCATTCTTAACTCGATCACGCTGGGAAGCTTAATAGGTTGGGCAGATATATGAGTGATAAAGGCAGGGTGTAAACGGGGCTGTCTAGTATAGTCCAATAGACCCGCTGCAGTGTCCTTCATTCTTAAATTCTAAATAGACCGAGTTATTGTTGTTTCAGCTGCTCCTTGTTTCCCCCTCCACCTTTTTTCCCGCTACCCGACCTTACCAGAGGAGAAAATATAATATATAACCACCTGTACTTCAGCACTTGAGGAGAAAGAATACAAAACTGTCAATAACATCCCTGTAACCCAGATCGTTAGCTTTCGGACGAGTGACGAAAGGAGCCGCCTACCTGGAAGAGTGCCAGCTACAGGTGCTAACTAGATGGAGGGGGGAGGGTGAGGGTGGTCGGGACAGGTAGGGGAGGCCCAGCACGGTAGATTACCTGTGCTGCCAGCGGGGGTCCACGCTCATGGCCACACCAACGTCCACATCACGATGAGTCTCTGGTACTCGTGTGTAGGCGGTGGAAGGCGTGGGGGAGAAGGAAGAAGAAAGAGGAGGAGGAAGGATGGGAGGCAGGGATGGGATGATGGATTAGGGAAGAGAGGAGAGAGATGACGTAAGAAAGAGTGGACTTGTGGAAAAGAGCATCGAGTGAAGGAAAGGGAGAATGTGAGAGTGAAGAGAAAACATAGAGAACAAAGGCTGAAGGAGAAGAGCAATGGAAGGGAGTGTGGGGAGAGAGATAATCAGTTGAGTACTTACAGCAGGTAACCGAGCTGTCTGTGTTGGGTGAAAGTGGGCCATTTATCTGAAGAAGGCCAGGATTAACAGGTGACAGTGATGGGCTACCTACCTGAAGAAGGCCAGCTGTAGGGCCAGCTGGATGAAGGCGTCGGGGGAACACTTGGCCTTCTTCATGAAGTTCCTGCCGTAGCCGAGGTACCTCAGTATGCGGAAGTCCAGGTCCTCCACCAACCTAAGGAGAAGAAAACTTTCCTTCACTCACTAGAGACGGCACTGGTGTAAGACATCTGTGGTGTACGTCAGGATAATCTTTGTCTCTGTCGTTTGAAATATTAAGCAGGGATATTTTGCCTCTAAATTTCTGCCTTCAGCATCATAATCACCGTCGGCGATCACAGTTATCTGGGGTTGTCTCTCTCCATCCTAGCCGCTGAATTCTATGGATTAAGTCTTCTAAGTTATGAAACACAAAAGTAAGGTAAGATTGATTGGTGTATCCGTTAAGAGAACCATAAGTAATGATCGAAACTCTGGCTCGATGCTACAGGGAGGCAGACACCCCTTAGTTCACACCTTTTGATACATGATTATTATTTAATTTTTTCCTATTATTCGCTACACGTCACAGTTATGAGGAAACTATGGAAGTGAGAATCAAAGCACAACAATAAATTATCTTATACCTGCACAATTCACCTCATATCGGTCTTTACAAAACAGAATCTTGTTCATAACATCGACCACCTGACTTCCTACCTGACAATTCCCCATTACTCAGCTTTGTCATGAATGATCCACCTCTCCACCTGTCCCAAGTTGTTACTCACCTGTCAATATGGTCAGCGGCCTCCTGCATCCGACGGTAGATGACGGGCGTGACTTTCCACTCCAGCCTGGTGGGGGACGGGGCGGGTTCCTCAGGGGATGGAAACCCTACCTCAGACGCCCCTCCTCCTGCTGCTGCTTTTACTGCTTCTGGGTCTTGTTGTCCTTCAAACTCTGGCTGCGTCACTCCCTCTGGCACGTTCTCCTCTTGCTGCGCCTTCTCGGCGGTGGTGGCCTGCAGGATCTGTTCCACCAGCTGGATGACGACGATACCTTCGGCGCAGGAGTGTTCGTAACAGAGTCCACACCAACCATCCCGCGTCACCACGAACTGCGTCACAAGAAAATCGTTACTGTATCAGGAGTGAGAGTTGGTGGAGCTCGAAATTCACTCGTCAAACACGTGGAAGTGATATTTTTTTACCCTTTAGTACGCCATGTTGTAATACCAGGAACTTCTATCTTTAGTTTGTTACATATTTTACAACTAATGTTTTATGCGTTCTGTGGAGAAGGTACTTTCTATCTCCTAATAAGTACAACTCATAATGCCAATCTCAAGCACGGGTCAGTGTTTTATGACAGCTGGAGAAAAGTTCTCTCTCCTTCCCTTCCCTTTTCAATCCGGAGATGATCATTTATAGCGGATAAACACAACATGTGCGCGCACCTTCTGCTTCTGCTAACGAGCCGATCAGTGGTGAAGAGGATAAAATTAAAGCAGGGAGAGCTGAGGAGAGACAATGTGACTAGTGGAACAAGAGGCATTGAAACGTGTGTGTGTGTGTGTCATCCTGTGGTGATCTGAGCCACCCTCCACCACCCTTGAAGACAGTGTTTAAAATAGTCCCTCAGTATTTGTGGTCTACAGCCCCTCAAGGAAGCTACACGTCGGAGACATACAAAACACTTGAAAATACTGTATATACTAGAAAAAAAAGGAAAAGATAAATACAAATTATAAAACAAAATCAAAACAAAAGAAACACAAATATCTGCTGAGGAACACTTGAGGTTTCTATAACACTGGTGGTATATTGAGTGAAGAACCAGTAGAGGGGAGACTATACATACTATTAATATATGAGATGAGGTTCTGACTTTCTATAATACATCATATGTGTATAACTTTAGGACCGCACTTCGTAGTTTGGTTGAGGTTAGGTTAGGTTGAGTGAAGTTAAATTTAGATAACTTAGGTTTTGTAAGTACAGGTGAGTGTAAGGAAGGCTCAGTATCAGGTCCTTGTTGCTGTGTTATTGACTCTTATCATCACTTCTATGAATTTGTCGTTCGTTTATCCGTCTGTTTGTGTCTATTTTCAAACATTCGTGGGTCCATGTGTGGCCGGGCCCGCCTGTATGTCACACGTTGATGTATTTAAAGGAACTTATGGTCTGATAACAAACCAAAACACCAAATCATAAAGAAAATTATAGTTAATTATTATTTCATTGTGTTTAGACAGTCAAAGTTTCTATTTTAAAAGGCCAAAATAATATGTATCATATTACCTACGCTAAATAACTAAACTGGTGTCGAAAGGAAACACGATCATAGGCGTTAGCAGCCATGAGACAAATTAAGCTTAGTTACCCAGGCAAACATTTTAGATATTTCGTTTTCCTTGATGTAAATTCTCTTTTGGGGCAAACTGCACTTTTTTGGCGAGTTGCATGAATTCGATACCCCCCAAAGTTTCATTTCCTTCCGTGCTTCAGTAATACAAGATACTCCTGTTTGTATTAAGACGTATGTAGCTCCACTTCATATTAAGATAAAATCCTTGTACTCTGAGAAAAGAACTTACTTTACCTTAATTTTGTGATACAGTAGTTTAATTCAGATATTGTAATAAGAAATATGCGCCTGCGTCATAGAATTTTCCACAGAGGCTTAATGGAAAGTCATTCTTAGACACGAGCCTTGTAAGATGAAGTCCTCCTCAATCCCATTCGTATTCTACTGTCGCATGTAAATTATCTTGGGCTCTCTCCCTCGACATTGCTCATATAGCCTGGAGACTTTAGGGGGCAGGACTAACACTGAAATTTTTAATCCCTAAGAGGTGTTGGTGCATCTCATCGAGTTTCCGTCTGGTCCAGTATCACCGATGATTGATATATTACTCTTGTTTGTGTCCTCGGGGAAGGTACTACTCAGGAAAATATCATTGAATCATTTGTCACATCAAGAGGCTAACAGAGGGACTCCTAAAAGTGTATAACCTAAGGTGTTTGCCCATCCAAGAGCTGCATTCATCTCCTCGTGTTATTTACTCACTCTCTCCATTCTTCTTTATTTTACCATATCCACTCTCTTCTCTACCCTCCTCTACACTCCTTCACTTTCTCTTCTATATTTTCCTTCCTTCCCTCCTTTCTACTTCTTTCATTCATCATCTCCACGCCTTCCCTCCCTCCTCTCCTTTCTCTTTCCCCCTTCCTCTTCAAACTTCTTCCCCCACCATTTCCACTCCTTCCTTCCACCATCCCTATACATTCTTCCCGCCTTCTCATCCCTTCCTTCCTCCCTCTCCACTCCTTTTCTTCTCCCCATCCCCTCCCTTTTCTCCACCCCTTCCCTTCTCCCCATCCCCTCCCTCCTCTCCACTCCTTCCTTCATCCCTCTCCACTCCTTCCCCTCTACTCTCCACTCACCCCCCCCCCCCCCCCCAGCATCACCCTTACCCACCTGGACGGTCTTGTCAAACCACCTGTTGGCTGTGTTGTGGTTAAAGCCTCCACCATGGATCATCTGATGGCCGGCGTTTACCTCGTCTCTCGTTGTCATATCCTGAAACACAAACACACCTGGTTAATTAAGTGTGTGTGTGTGTTTGTGGTAGATATCATGATGAAGTGGGTTTCTGCCATTTATTGATATTATTATTATTATTATTTATTATTATATCAGCGTCGTTATTAAAATTATCATCATCATCACCCCTCCTCTCTACCTTACCTCCACCACCCCCCTCCACTCTACCTTACCTCCACCACCCCCTTTCCTCTCTACCTTACCTCCACCACCCCCCTCCTCTCTACCTTACCTCCATCACCCCCTCCTCTCTACCTTACCTCCACCACCCCCTCCTCTCTACCTTACCTCCATCACCCCCCTCCTCTCTACCTTACCTCCACCACCCCCTCCTCTCTACCTTACCTCCACCACCCCCTCCTCTCTACCTTACCTCCATCACCCCCCTCCTCTCTACCTTACCTCCACCACCCCCTCCTCTCTACCTTACCTCCACCACCCCCTCCTCTCTACCTTACCTCCACCACCCCCCTCCTCTCTACCTTACCTCTATCGCCCCCCTTCCTCTCTACCTTACCTCCACCACCCCCCTCCTCTCTACCTTACCCCCATCACCCCCTCCTCTCTACCTTACCTCCACCACCCCCCTCCTCTCTACCTTACCTCCACCACCCCCCTCCTCTCTACCTTACCTCCACCACCCCTCTCCTCTCTACCTTACCCCCATCACCCCCCTCCTCTCTACCTTACCTCTATCACCTCCCTCCTCTCTACCTTACCTCCACCACCCCCCTCCTCTCTACCTTACCTCCACCACCCCCCTCCTCTCTACCTTACCTCCACCACCCCCTCCTCTCTACCTTACCTCCACCACCCCCTCCTCTCTACCTTACCCCCATCACCCCCTCCTCTCTACCTTACCTCCACCACCCCCCTCCTCTCTACCTTACCTCCACCACCCCTCTCCTCTCTACCTTACCTCCATCACCCCTCCTCTCTACCATACCTCTATCACCCCCTCCTCTCTACCTTACCTCCACCACCCCCCTCCTCTCTACCTTACCTCCACCACCCCCCTCCTCTCTACCTTACCTCCACCACCCCCTCCTCTCTACCTTACCTCCACCACCCCTCTCCTCTCTACCTTACCCCCATCACCCCTCCTCTCTACCTTACCTCCACCACCCCCCTCCTCTCTACCTTACCTCCACCACCCCTCTCCTCTCTACCTTACCTCCACCACCCCCTCCTCTCTACCTTACCTCTATCACCCCCCTCCTCTCTACCTTACCTCCACCACCCCCCTCCTCTCTACCTTACCTCCATCACCCCCCTCCTCTCTACCTTACCTCCATCACTCCCTCCTCTCTACCTTACCTCCATCACCCCCCTCCTCTCTACCTTACCTCCACCACCCCCTCCTCTCTACCTTACCTCCACCACCCCCTCCTCTCTACCTTACCTCCATCACCCCCCTCCTCTCTACCTTACCTCCACCACCCCCCTCCTCTCTACCTTACCTTCATCACCCCCCTCCTCTCTACCTTACCTCCGTCGGCGTGTTCTGAGCATTCATGTTGATGCTTGAGGAACGCTTGCTGAGGCTGGCTCGGTGGCTGGTGCGGGTCGCCAGGTTGAATTTTGACGGCAGAGGGTCGTCGAAACACACCACCAGCACACACGTCTCCAGAACCCGCAGGATCTTCTGGTTTTCCGTCTCTGCAGGAGGATATTTGGTCTCAGGTATGGTTAGTGGCGTCAGGGAGGCCATGTGAGAGAAGAAAAACAACACTGACACGAGAAGACACCAGAATTATGTTTCCCTCCACCCAACAGTTACGGTAGATGAACATATTCCAGCCATCTATCTTAAGTGGTCGATGTGTTATGTTACGATTATCAGGGAGGGTCACGTACAGGCGTTGGTAAATAAGGAAAAAAGGGCAAAATATCGTTAGTCCGGATACCTCATAAACATTTGCGAGAGAGAGAGAGAGAGAGAGAGAGAGAGAGAGAGAGAGAGAGAGAACCCACCTCCCGCCAGTATCTGTCGACTCTGGGCCCAGGTTCTCCGGTTGTCAGAGGTCATAATGCCCACAGGAGGAGGATCCGAACCCTCATACTCGTCTACAGCCTTCAAGACTTCCTGCAGCTGTGTCGTGATCTGCTGCTGGCTCATCTTGGTTCCCTCCACTACCACCTCAACCCGGAACATCTGCAAGAGACACGGTCCAAGTGTTACTGTTACTGTTACTACTGCGCCACCTAGAGCGGACAGGGCATGAAAACAGAAGCAAATTACGGGGTAAAACAAGGCGAAAAACTGACTATTTTACAGTAATTTCATGACCACGTACTTTGTAGGTCAAGAAAAAATTTATTTACCGTAAATAATGCGCCGAGATTTCTTCCGTGGCGTCGCATGTGTCCGTCTCGTCGAAATGTATAAATTTCTGATTTCGGTCTTAATAAACATGAAAAGTATGGTCGGAGGATCTCATTGTGGGGTTTATTACCGTAAATATTAGCTTGCTTGTCTTTTGTTTTCAATGTTATAGGTTTTATCTTCCAGGTTTTCGTGTTTATCGGCTGCACAATTCCTTTATTTTTTTCTTTTCGCCCAAGTGGTTCTTGTGCCTATTCTATTTACAAAGGATGAGATTTATATAAATTGGATTTGAATCCCATTTCCAATTTCTTTCGAGTAACATTGGATTCTAAGTGAACTGTATATTCGTATACTTATTGTTCTTCCTCAAAGACAAGGAGAACTGGAAGAGGAGATAAACATGTTTAAATATGGCGTTGTTATCGTGTTGTGTTCAGTATCGTACCACAAATTATCTGTGATTGTGGAGGATGAAGACAGTCGCCAAAGAGTTTATTCGTCAACTTGGCAGGACGTACAAGTGTTCAAAATGCAGCAGAGAAGAAATGTATGTTTCGGTGCAACAACCAATTGTATTCTCACGTCCATAAATAAAATAAGTTCTTTTTGCTTAACATGCCGGAGGATCCGTGGACGGAGTCCTGCCCCCCCCCCCCCCCTATTTAGGAATTTAGTTTTGGTTAGGTAGTTTGGGTTGGTCAGATCAAGTTTTGTGCATTGTCGTTTTCATTTTCGTATTTAGTACCATGCAAATTATTAATAGCATCTCCAGAAATTTTGGTGCATTTCCGTTAGTAATATTTACTGCTAACCGTCTCCGCCACCGTTATCATGAACAATAACACACATTAATATGATTTATAATGGTGTGAAGTTGATCGACATTCAAATACTGTATCAGAATGTATTAAAAGTTGGTGGAGGAGAAAACAATGCACCTATTATTCCGTTTACAAGACGATATTGATCCATTTTATAAAACTTCATTGCCAATAATTGATAATTAATATTTTTTATGGGATTTAAGATCGAATTTCTAAATGATACATTGACTGTTAGTATCTACCATCGAAACAGAACAGAAGGACTAAAAATAGTGTTGTGTGCCATAAAAAAGAAAAGAAAATGGTAACCAATAGTTGTGGTAGAAAACAGATAAAATATTGGAAACTCAAAGGGATAACTAACGTAAATTTTTCGCTTCGCCCTAATCCTAATATATTTATTGTTATATCATGGAATTCGAAGATAAAAGTGATCACTTGCTATCTAATTAGTGAGTTTCAGATTAAATTTGAAGAAGATAAATAAATATATGTAAATAAATAAATATATATATATTTATGTATATATATGTATTTATATATATATATATGCAGTAAATCATGAGTGGCGTGATCAGGTATATGATAACCAGGAAAGAAAAAACGAAGTATATATATATATATATATATATATATATATATATATATATATATATATATACATATCCACTTAAAGACGTACATGGTTCTTGTAGCAGACGATGATGTGTTGGTTCTCCTGTTGGTACTCGACCACGGAGAGCAGCTTGTCCTTAGGGATGGCTGGTCTCCGGTACGAGGAGAACACCCGGTTGTATTGAGCCATACACATAGGCTGGTGTCTCTCCCTAGCACTGCACCGGTCCACGTCCAGGTCACCTCTGGGGACAGAGATCAAGGATGATGTAGCTTGTGGGAAACTTTGAGTGTTGTCCTGAAACTAAGTAGAAGAGCGCGGCTGTAGATGAAGTCAAAGGTCTTAGGTAGAACATGATCTGAGCTAAAGCTGTCGGGTCACAAATAAAGACAATATTCAAGGAAATACTTATTACAATCCCAAATATAAGTCAATCGTGTTGACACTTTAGCCATGACTGTCAGCCGGCTTGAGGTTAAAGTTTAAGCTTGCATAAATTTATCGTCTCTGTTTACGTTTGCATATCATAATGGTTTTAAGTGAAAATACCAAAACCAGTCAGTTTACTCGATTTCTCTCGGCCAGTGAGGGAGTGAGTCCGTGAGTAACCAAGAGACGTAAAGAGCTGCCGCCCTGGGTGAAATTGTGATGGACTAGCGGAGATGAATTAATATATATATGTGTGTGTGTGTGTGTGTGTGTGCGTGTATACATTGTACACACACACAGTCAGGTATACAGTATATTTAACCTTCCGTCCCTCAATTAGTGAACAAACAGGTAATGTAACTCTCACATTCACCATAATAAAACTCTAGTCTTCAGGTAAACACATCTCTTGGAAAAGGTAAACACAAGTACGTTAAAAAGAGAACTATTAACCATGATTTTACTGAATAAATTCTTGCTGGTCGTCGCGAGAAGAAGCCTCCATATTCATATTCAGAAAGTCACAGGAAATGTTGATTTTGGGAGTTGCATTTGGCTGTGGATGACGAGTGATTTACCGAGTCGCGCCTCACTCCAACTGTTACACTCCCCCGGGGACTCTTTCCTAATTCTTTTACCTGTATCCGGGACTAACAGCATACATCTTACTCTCGTGTCCAGGTGCGCCTTCGATGTCACTCTGATGATTATTTTGAGTGAGGTATAATTAGATGTGTTTGCACGTATCCAGACAGGTGGGAGGAGTAGTAATGGAAGAAGAATCCTTTGAAAATCAGCGTCCGTCTAGCAGCAAAATATTGGAACAAGGACAAGGGAGTGCCTGGTTTGAGCTGCCTTTGACGTCACAGGAAATGCATCAGTCGAAACTCTTTTAAAACAACTCCACTTAGTTCCCGGCGACTTGTTAGTCATTAGAAAACTTTATTCCTTGTTCTTCTGGAGAGAGAGAAAAAAATATATATTCTAGTAAAGTGCTTTGATAATTTTTTTTTCTCAAGACTTTCCATTAACAATTTACAAGTACAATTTAAAGTTTTATAAAGAGAAGAGAATCATGTTATAGAGAGTGACGCGGAGATGTTGCAGTGAGTGGGAGGGAGACTGGGAGCCGCCATCACGGGAACAATGTTATAATTATTTGCTTACATCTACCATAATACATAAACAAAGACCCGGAACATTCCTAAGAGTATCCTATATAACGCCTACTGTTAAAAGCTTTATTTGTTATTAGTTATTATTCTTTGATGTGCTAATTTGGTCTATGTGTCTGTCTGGCTGTCAGTGCATCGCCTTCAAATCTTTCAGTCTTGATTAGTGAAGACCTTCCTTTGGCAGCCTATGGGTCAGAGATGAAGGTCACAGAGATGAAAGGTCATTCAGTCGGCTTCGGTATATTTATTGGAGGTGTTCTATGTGTACGAGAGGGAGAGGTGTACACGGTGGGCGGCCCCAACACACACACACACACACAGCATCTCCTTCTCAAAGATTCCAACGTTAATTTCTCCATTTTTCGACCACAAGGACATAAGAAGAAACAACACTTACAGCAGATTTTCAGACCTAACTTCAACACCACTCTTGACTGATTATGTTGGGTCAGCTGGGCACTTCCTCCCAGCTCAAGTCATAGAGAGAAAGAAGTATATAAGACGTGAGAACCTTTGAGATTCTGATCCCAACATAGACACGTGGTAAAGCCCCCATTTATTTGACTATTAAAACTGAACCCGCGTTAGAATTGACATCCATTAGAAAAGGGGTCCATTAGAATTGCGTCTTACTTCTAATGGTTAGGTTAGGTTAAGTTGGGGATTATTAGAATTGGGGTCTATTTGGTCTGGGGCCTGTTAGGACTGGGGCCCTTTTGAGTTGTCAACAAAGACTGTGGTGGGAAAGCGTGTGTTTTTTTAATAGATCAAAGGTGTATTTCTCTTAATGATAGATACGTCTTGAAGTAGAGAGAGGGAGAGAGAAAGATGGGTAGGAAAGAGATGCATAGAGAAAGGGTGGAAGGAGGATGAGAGGGAATAGAAATGAGAAAGAGGGAGAGATGGAACGCAAGAGAGAGATGGATAAAGAATGAGACAGGGAGAAAGTGAATGAGAAAAGAGGGAAAGAGAAAAGAAGGAATGAATAGGAGAGAAAGATTACAGAGAGACTAAGATAAGAGAGATACATGGCCACACTGCAAAGTTCCTTCACAATTTATACCACAAAATAGAAATTAATAACAGCCAAAAGACATTACACGCGCCGTATACACATTCATATTTTTTAGCTCTAAGTTTCTAATTCTCTCGGTAAATATACCTCCTTCTTACATAATCTACAAGCTGTGGATAATTCAAGGTGACCGTATATGTGAGTTAAGAAGATTTACATGTATACGCCAGCAATGTAAATTTTTAACAAGAGGAGCGTGCGGTGGAGACTTAGCGTGGGTGTGAGTGTGATGGCCGGTAGGTGGCGTCCCCTAGCGGCTGGTGGCGGAACTAAGGACTGATGTTGCTATTGCTTCCTGTTTCTCCTTCGACACGACACACCGAGTAGTGGTTAAACATCATTCAATAAGAATCAATATGAAATTAACTGATTATAGACGGTTTAGGATCTCTTCTAAGACTAGTATAGCGTGAGACGGTATCAGGGTAACGGTGTTGAATTATAGTCTCAAATTTCAACTCGGCAGTGAACTTTTGAATTAACTTTATGATAATCAAATTACAACTTTATATTTCATTTGGTTAAATATTTAAATAAAAATCTTGAAAACCCTGAAATAAATCTGTATTTTGGCCATAAGCTCCCCTGAAGATTTAACCCCCTTAGCATATTTAACCCAATAATTAAACACCTGGGGAGATTAGGTTAGGTTAATCTTAAAGTGAAATATACTTGGTGTTTGTAATCTCTACGTGATCTTATATTTTTTTTCTTTGTATTTAGTTATGAATTTCTTGAGTATTAGGTAAGATGGTTGAGTGTTAGAGCAGACGGCCACAAGTTATGCTTCTGATTCACTTTGCTGACTCGCTAATGAGGAGTGGCGGCATTTGCATCTTTCTCCCGAACTTTTTCATCAGCCGCACCTGTGACGATGGTACCCTATAACCCTGGGACACTGGAACCCTGGGACACTGGAACCCCGGAACACTGGAACCCTGGGACACTGGAACCCCGGTACACTGGAACCCCGGAACACTGGAACCCTAGGACACTGGAGCCTGAAGCAGGAGTGAACAAGAATCCCGAAAAAAAAAACAACATTAGGAAACCTCAAGAAAAAAAGTCAACCGGGATCAAAGTGACAATTAGAAGAAGAAGCAACAGCAGGAAACACCCCATGAAGCAAAACAAAAACCACAAGAAAATAGCAGGTGCTGCCTAGAAACCCCCAGAAACCGTCCCAAAATCCCTAGAAACCCTAAGAAATTTCCCCTTAAACCCAAGATACAGCATAAAACACTCGCATGAAGCAAATAAAACACCAACAAACTGGTACTCACGCTTCGATCCTCTCCTTCATGTCGAGGGCTGCCGTGACGAGGCGGGTTGCGAAATTGAGCATGTCAGCGTCTGTAGTGAACTTCTGATGGGGGAACACCATGCCAGGGTTACTGTTGACAGGTAACGGCAGTGACACGTTCATGTACATGTCATCCAGCCACCAATTGTACACCTGTTGAGAAAAGGCAGGTGTGAGTAGGAGTAGGTGTGTGGTGTGTGTGTGTGTGTGTGTGTGTGTGTGTGAGTGTAATAATCAGATAATGGTAATACGTAATAAACTGTTTATTGACGAGTACAACAGCTACAGACCGAACAAATACAAACTTCATGAGTGGTAACCCGTGTCTCTAAACGGCCAACCTATATGACTTATTGCAAACCCAAGGTCAATATAGACCTTGAGCAAACCTAATCCACCATCACGTCCGTCGTTAGTCGACAAATACCCATTCATTTATAAATTGATACTACTACTGCGATGTAGCCGCTTGGAGACACAGGTTGCCACAGGGTGTGTAGGAACAACATGCCCACAACTGTTCGTGTATAATATATAATGGGAGGGTCAATTAACAAGTCACTGTGCTCACTTCAGCACAGTTACAGTAAAAACAAAAGTAAGATCGGCAAGAATTAAACACACAAGTTAACTACGAATTGTTGATAATTTTTTACAATCAATTGAGTGTGGTTATTCTTATAGCGTTCAGTAAGTTATAGTATGGGCTGGATGCTGCAATGGTGTAGAGCAGCAATTCGCGGACGAGGGATCTCAGGTGGTAGCAGGAGACGGTGATGAGGATGGTGCGGTTGCTCTTTCCCAAACTTACAGATGAGGTTATGGTGAAGATCAGAGAGAGTTGAGAGGGTCACTATAATGATCGCCTCTTGATATGTGGTACAAAGAGAGCCTTCATTGTGTGGCATTTAAGGAAGAAGACAACACGACGGAGAATGTGGAGACGATAGCAGGAAGACTTGAGAGGAATGAGAGGATTAATTTAAAGAACTTATGGAGTTTATATTGCCAACACAACTTTCACATTTAAGACGTTCAACTGAAGCGTTCTTCTGGGTGTTGTGTCCTGGGTGAGAAAGAGAGAGAGAGAGAGAGAGAGAGAGAGAGAGAGAGAGAGAGAGAGAGAGAGAGAGAGAGAGAGAGAGAGAAAACAATAATTAGAGTATGAGAGAAAAGGACACACACACACACACACACACACACACACACACACACACACACACACACACACAATCACGCAATATACATGATGACTGTGTGTGTGTGTGTGTGTCATAAGGATGGTACGTGTTCCAAATATACGATCCAGTCTCTCTCTCTCTCTCTCTCTCTCTCTCTCTCTCTCTCTCTCTCTCTCTCTCGTTCAATGTGTGTGTGTGTGTGCGTGTGTGTGAATTCGTTTAACTCAAAATACGAGAAAACGCATTTCCAGGCTTAATTAATCCTTGTTTGGATTCCAATTAAGAATTAATCACAGCCACAAATTACCACCTTGGCGGCAGCAACCAGAAGTCGGAGTTAGATTCACATATCGCGAAACTCTACATAAACATTTAATATTTTCCTCACACATTATCAAAGTGCTTAATAACCCTGGTATTTAAACCCCCCATAAAACATAAACAACGAAACCCAATAATTTGACGTATTTTTTTAGTTGTTTTTTGTCGAATCTATAACAAGTAAACACGATTATGAAGACTCTTAAGTAGATGATCCCAGCCTTCAGCGTTTCCTTGAGGACTTGGAGGGGAGGGAGGGGGAAGGAAGGAGGGAAGGAAGGAGGGTGAAAAGAGGGGGAGGGAAGGTGGAGAAGGGAGAGAGAGGGGGAGGGAAGGTGGAGAAGGGAGAGAGAGGGGGAGGGAAGGTGGAGAAGGGAGAGAGAGGGGGAGGGAAGGTGGAAAAGGGAGAGGGAGGGAGAGGACGTGGGGAGGGGGGAGCGGATAGGCAGGAAGTAAGAGAGGGAGACAAGAGGGATAGAAAGGGAGAGGATGGGGATAGCGAGGAAGAGAGGAGAGAGAAGTGTGTCGAGCGAGGGAGAGAGGAGAGAGAAGTGTGTCGAGCGTTAAACGAAGAAAGAGCGTAGAGTGTAAGGCTCTTATATAGTGACTGGCAGGTGACAGTAAACAGGACGGGAGCAAAGGTGGAACAAATTATTCTGGATCAGTCAAACAGTCAGGGAAGACGGTCACACAGTTAACAGTCAATAGGCTGTGTAAGTGTGTAAAGGTAAGACTATTGAGGCAGTAAATAAAGATCCTAAAAGAAGAGTCATGAGAGATAATAAGAGAATTAATAGAGAGAAAGATAGACTTTTACTCGTAGGTAAATATTAAGTAAGCCAATTCAGGTATACACTCCAGGTATTATGTATGTATGTATGTGTGCATGTATGCATGTATGTATGTATGTATGTATATATGTATGTATACGTTGAGGTTAATACAAATTGGTGTCATATCGGTCATGTGAATATGCAAATGAAAATATATAAATTATCTTTTGAATACAGGCATGAATACACCTGAATACATATATACATAGACACATTCACCTGCATACACACACTCGAATTCAAACTTAAATACATACATGTAAATATACACATGAATGCACACCTGAATAGATATATGAATACATACATGTTTCCATCCCTGACTACACACCTGAACGCACACACACACACACACACACACACACACACACACACACATCTGATTACTCTGGATGAAATGTCTATTCAATATTCAAAACATTTATTAATTTTTTTCACGTATTGCGTTGAGTGTCGGAACTGGATGGTGTGTGTGTGGTGTAATGTCTCTAGAAGTAATTGTATGTGAGTGTCTACCGTCGTGATAATCATATGTATGGGTAACCTTGTATGTGTGTGGAGAGAGAGAGAGAGAGAGAGAGAGAGAGAGAGAGAGAGAGAGAGAGAGAGAGAGAGAGAGATAAACCCCCTCCCCATCCCCCCTCCCCTCTCCAGACTCGTAGAGTTAAGGGCGTCGGTGTTTAGGGAATCAGAACAACAAATTTAGGATGCATGAGAACTGAGAGGGAGGCAAGGAAGAGATGAAATTATGTAAACAAACCTCTCCTCCTGTAGTCGCTGAAGGAGTGTACGTGAAGGACCTTAGTTGTGGTGGATGGGGATGTGGGTCCTAGTGAGGTAGATGGATGGTGGATGTTTGTGTGGTGGATGGAGTGTGGGTACTTGAATATGTATACCTGTTTCTGCCCTTAAATCTCTACCTGTTAACTTGTACTTGTATTTACACCTCTACTTGTACCTAAACTGTTATTTCTGAACACATAAACTACCACGCCGTCCTCTCCTTAACTTGACTGCCCCGGATGCGCACTGTTGCCATCACTGTTTGACAGAACACGCACCCCTTGAGAGAACACAATTTACATCTCATTCGGCTGGGTTGACAGGTTACTCAGCCACATGACGCCCTTTCGCTATTCAATAATCTCGTAATATATTTTCTGATGCCGAGTCGCAATACAGGAACAGTTCACCTTAGTGTAAATATTTCTCTGTGTGTTTTATTTCTCTCAGTATTTTTATTATTACTTATTTTTGTAGTAAATTAAACATTTTATTGTATTTATTTTTTTTTAATTTCTTCGTAAGTCATTATTGTTTTTATTTCTCGTAAGTCCGTTCTGCCTCACTTTAAACACGGGATCACTTTTGCACAGTTTATACTAAGAATCGTAACCATGACTCAATATATGTAAAGAAGAAATAACATTTACCCTTCAACTATGACTAACACACAAACGATGCTTTTGATTCAAAGACGTGAACTCATGAATAAAAAAAGTGAGTATCAGTGGTGAGTACAGGTAGGTAAGTAGATAGATAGATAGATAGATAGATAGTAAAATCATCATAGAGGTTCTCATTGATTACGCATGTAGTAGAGTCACCTCAAAATATCCAGGTCCTCGGCAATCAGAATGAACTGCTAGAACGTTCCCTCACAAATTTCAACGTTATGTAAGGCAGTGGTAGGCAGCCCGGTTAGTTAGTGGGATCCATTAGTAACCCCCTCTCATCTCAGTGGGCCACATGGGGTCTAGATCAACGAGGTGGATACAGTATTTGGCAAATTCAGTGAGAGAGCTGCAATCGAAGCCTTGTCACAGTAAGGAGACAGGTTTATTCAGTCCCATGAAGCTTCGAGACCTGTTTCGAGATGTTTTATGTATCGGTGACATGAATCTCGACGGTCAGTTTAGTAGCCGCTGTTGTAGTGTTAACATACGTATGTCAGAGTGAAGTGTTATGAATTGTCATAGTGTAATAGTGCCGTCGTCGTTGGTAAGGGAACATAATGGTAAGTGGAGGCCAACACGGGCTGTATTTGGTGAGGTTAATGTGTTAAATATGAGGATATACAGTAGGCTACCCGGCAAGGGAGTAGGTATTGTGGCCGGAGCTGACTCATTCTATACCACAATCAACTGCTAAAACTGCAGTATATACCTTGATCTTATTCCCTTATAAACTCATACCAATCATTCCACGAAAAAGCACAACTAACATTTCGCAAGGACTTACATGGCGGAATACTTAGACATATTATTATAGTTAAATGGGAAATAAGTAAATTTGTTGCCCGTGTGTTTACAAAATGGCGTCTCGGTTCACTTGCTTTCAGTGAAAACCAACCACCCAAAAAAAAAAAAACGAATGAAAATGTTTCCTTACATTAAGTATTCCTAATACGATTAAATCATAATCTTATGATACATCAAGTGAATATTTGAATATTTTTAGCTTTTGTGAAACTGTATCCATCACACCCATATGTTGTCATTGTCAGCTGGCTGATAGAGAAGAAATACTGTAAACTGGAAGCTATAAACAATTGGACATCTGATACTGTATAAGCTGCTTAACACATGTGAATAGTTTGGAAGGGCACCGTGCATACAGTATTTTTAGCGTCGAACCAAGAAAACCTAACTTCAACAAATAACTTCTTCATAAATTTGGGTTAAGTGGGCCAGGTCAGGTTTGGTTGGTTCCTTTGTCGTCATGGTTAATATTGACGACATAACTGCCACAGATTAATTTGTTTTGTTGGATCTTTTCTTTCTATAATTTTATGGCTGATTTCGGATATGATATTCCTTTATTGGACAAATGCTTCATTTGGTAAATAATTAGGCCTCTAGGCTTGCACTAGTGGCACTACTTCGTCGTTCGTGGTGATAAAATGGGAATGCGAACTGATCCAGCTTCATTTTTTCCTCTGATCAGTGTATGTTTACGAGCCACTTGATCTGAGCAGCTTCTCTCACATCGACAAAAACACCTCTAAATTATTTTTGTTAGATTAGCGCGGTCTTCTAACAATGCTTCGGCCACTTGTGTTTCTTATCAACTAAGGTTAGGTTAGGTTTTAATTTAAAAATAACCCCATCTTAACACATTTGCCCAAACTATGTCAGTGTCCACTGCAAGACACAGTGAAATCGCGGCGTTCATAAATTTGGCTAACATGGAGAACTTCACAACCGATGCATTATTTGTTGTGATGTTTATATTACTATATTTTCATTATTAAGTTATGATATAAAAATAATTGTTATGGAAATTGCTCCGTTTGGTAGATAATTAGGTGACGAGGCACACACTACTTTGGTAGGTGCACACTAATTTGTCTCTCGGAATGGTGCGGTGGTACTGTACAGTCGGAAACCATAATCTCTAGCCCACCTGGGTCGGTGCTGGAGGTTAGTACAGTGTCCTTTCTGGACGGGGGCCAACTCTAACTATCACAAGGCAACACACGCATGAACACAGTCAGTCATAGTACGGCTGTATAGATGACATTATGTATAAGTATTGTATGCTGATAACCACAAGGAAAGAAGAAAACACGAAGTTCCCAAGCGCTTTCGTGTAATTCACATCTTCAGGGGTGAGTACATGGCATTTTATTCTCTGCATTATCTTCATTATATATGAACGTGAAGAAAAATTACCAGAGGCTGTAGTTATTTAATTATGAATGGAAATAAACACTACCAAACCACCCAGTGAATCCACGCAACGTTTACAGCGCTTGCGTGTGTGTGTGCCAGACCACGATGCTTCTACCACACCCCATCTATATCTTTTATTTTCCCATCGTTCGCGTAACTATATGATAAATCGTGTTTAATTTAACTACATATTTCAAAAACCTTAAATTACATGTGGATCAGTCACTCCTCATTTGATACACTTATAGTGTAATACTTTGACCATCCCACCTGGGCACATGGAGGCCCACGGTAACTCTCATGGGGCAACATACGCACGAACACACAAGTTATGATATGAACCCTTCCAGGCTTCACTATCATTATCATGTTATGTTCATCGTGCTCTGTATCTTGGTAACTAGTCATAGTATCAATACATGGAGGAAAATCTATATTAATATACTGTAATATTGCATTTTATTTCAAACCGTAAAAAATCTCGTTTAACCATTGGACGTGAGGGAAAGCACCACACACTGGAGTTACGAAATGAAGAACCGAAGGACATAGGAATGACCGACCTAACGTCGCGTGTCGGGAGGCCTGTATCAGTGTGGACACGGTTGCTCAAAGGGTAAGTCCTTACATTTGTTGAGAAGAGTTATATATATATATACCTGTAGGGCAAAAGTTACAATATTATACTAATAACACTGTCATGTATTGATATTATGAATAGTTACCAAGATGCAGAGCACGATGAACATAACATGATAATGAAAGTGAAGCCTGGAAGGGTTCATATCATAACTTGTGTGTTCGTGCGTATGTTGCCCCATGAGAGTTACCGTGGGCCTCCATGTGCACCAGGTGGGATGGTCAAAGTATTATACTATAAGTGTGTCAAATGAGGAGTGACTGATCCACATGTAATTTAAGGTTTTTGAAATATGTAGTTAAATTAAACACGATTATCATACAGTTACGTGAATGATGGGAAAATAAAAGATATAGATGGGGTGTGGTGGAAGCATCATGGTCTGGCACACACACACACAAGCGCTGTAAATATTGTGTGGATTCACTAGGTGGTTTAGAAGTGTTTATTACCATTCATACTATCGTAACTACAACCTATGGTAATTTTTCTGTGTTCATATATAATGAAGATAATGCAGAGTATAAAATGCCATACCTGTACGCAATACTTATATATAATATCATCTATACAGCCGTACTATGACTGTGTGTTCGTGCGTGTGTTGCCTCGTGATAGTTAGAGTGGGACCCCGTCCAGAAAGTACGCTGTACTAACCTCCAGCACCGACCCAGGTGGGCTAGAGATTATGGTTTCCGAGTGTACATAGCCAATGATATCTGATCGACGCCAGTTGCCAGTGTATGTTTATTAGGTACACGGATCATGTCGATGCTCTCATGGCCATGAAAAAAATGTCAAATTACACAATGTGATAGTAAGTTCCATGTTTAATATGCTGGGAGTTCCAGAGGGTTGAGCCTCACGGCTAGGATGTTAGGTAAGATTAGGTCGGCTTCTTTGGTTAGGTTGGTGCTGTGTTCTCACTATGCTTCTGCCGCTTGTTTTTCTTTACTAAGGTTATATTAGGTTTAATTTAGAAATAACCACTTTTTACCGCATTTTCCATAAGTAAATTGCAGGGTGCATTCCTGAGACAATTCTAGGCCACAATATTATGACAAAATGTTGGAATCTGCATAGTTTCGTAGTTACAGTACTTGTCAAGGTAATGGTAGGGGAGGTTGGGGTGAGAGTCGTAGATTTTTTTTTTTAATGTGTGACATTGAGGCAAGACGTTTTCACATTTACAGTAATAACACAGTTTTATCACATTCTGACTCTTTATATATTGAAGACAACTTTTTCCTAATGTCAAGAGTACATGAATTAGTTGATGTAGTTGCAGTAGTCTTATTTTGCTTCTCCATAGAGTTTTGACTACAAATAATGGACTTAGAAACATAAGATGTCCCTAACCTAACCTAACCTTCAGTCATTGGTACGTATTTGTATGTAAAAAAAGAAAAATTCGTGATGGACGAACATAGTAGACACAAGCTAATTATTTATAACGATAAAAAACGAAACTTGTAATTGCTGTGACTAATTTGCGATTTTCTCGACCGAGGGAAGAAGTTATCTTCAACAGATAGAGTAACAAGTCAGATAATTGGTAGTTTATGTGCCAAACTCGTGATTAATAATACATAGCAACATTGGGCTCAGAGTATATTAAAACTGCACCTTTTTTTTTTTTTTTTTTTTTTTTTTTTTTTTTTTTTATACGGGGATTAGCCCATTCGGCACATGTCACTGACCCACATCGAGGCCTGAGGGGCGAAATGTAGTAATAATGATAAAAAAAATAATAATAATTAATAAAATAAATTAAAATTATAAAAATAATAATAATAATAATAATAATAGGAAATAAAAAAATAAAGAGAGAGAAACGACAACATGTATGTTGTGTAGTAAGAGAAACAATTGAAACCCTCCTGTCTTGTAAGATTCAAAAGTCTGGACTCCTATTACAGCAGGTTTAAATTCTATAGGACTTAAATAATAAAATGCAGAATGCTATATACAATTAGATAGTAGTTTGACTAAACAGAGGTATTTTGATTTTGAACGGAAGAATACACTCCACTTGAGTATTTGGCATGACTCATTTTAGAGACTATGTCGTAAGAAAACAGCTAATTAATCGAATAAGAATCTATTGTGTTAACTGTTTATAGATTTTTGGTTTAGATATCAATAAAGTTGTATATAATTAGAGTAATGAAAGCAAAACTGTGGCTTCATTTATGAATGTTGTTTCAGGCAGCATGGTCCCTGGCCCAAGACATGACGGGTGAGACCAAGGCTTCCTCTACCTCCAGGGCAAGGTGAGCATTACTTCTGTTGTTGTTGTTACGACACGGTGGACAAATATATTTATAATTTTTTTAATGTTAACTGAAAATATTGTTAGTATCGTGGTTGTTCCTGTTAGTTGATGTGTACATTTGTTGGTTAAGGAGAGATTCGCCTCTGATTTTTATTTTATTTTTTTTGAGGGGTGCATAATTTTTTGGGACACATTTTTGGCAATGATTAAATGATTGTCTAATAGGAGAGAAAGAAAAAAGGTAGGAATGTGAAATATACATAGTTTACCTTCAGAACTTTATAATCTTATCATTAAAGCTCTCTTAGGAATGTTGAAAGCCTAAATTACTTAATGATGATAGATAACACTAACTAACTGTACCAAACTTAATGATCTTACATATCAAGTGATTTGGTTAGGTTAGGTTGGGTTGGTTTCCATTACCAATCGTTGTAGTGCCACATACTGTTGCTGTTTATAATACACTTATAATGACACTTCTGTAGGTTTATGGTCATTATTTAATCCTTTCCCACCTAATAAGCATATTTAGTTTAGAGCAAATACACCCTTGAGATCCTTCTAATATATAATGCAGTTTAAGAGGTGACTTTCTCCTAAATCTTTTGAGAAAAATAATTATTGGAGTAAAGGACAATGGAAGGTTAATCGGATTGTTTTTTTCTTCAGGTAAGTGAAATTTAACAGCTCCTCGAGGGACCATAGCACACCATAACTTCAGGTATGTCCGAGTCAGTTATATTCTATATCAGTTATCGTTGTTTTTGTATTCGTTTGGGATTCTTGCATCTCCGCTAATGGAGTAAATCGCCGGTACCTTCCGTGTTAAAGATCGGGATCACGTTTGCTGCATAGCGTTACTCGGGAAATTTTCTAGATCCATGGATTTTCTAGACAGTGACTTGCTTATAACATTAACTCAATCAAGTTTCGGAACTATGAATTTCTTTGCACCATTATTACATGATCCTTAGGTCATTTTCCATTCTGGCATCGTGTATTCTCTTAAAACTGACAAGTTGTCCAGTGTTTCTTGTGATTACCAAAGATCAGGTCCAGAGTGCACTTTTTGCAATATGGGATTGAATCTAGATCCAATCAGTTCTTTGGTGATCCTTCCCGGAACGAGGACATCTCTGAGTTATCTGGTTTTTCCATTAAGACATCCCACCAGTTTGTTGTGATCTTCTCTTTTGCGCTGGTAGTTATTTGAAGGGAACACACGTTCTTTCTTGTAAGTCGTGTTTTGCTTTTCAAGTAAAATGTTTCATCTTAAAATATGGTGCTCCCTGGAAGGCCTGACTTGTTCCCCAACTTTATCTTTTCCATCATAGGCTGTTTAGGCTCCAAGGAAAAATATATATATATATATATATATATATATATATATATATATATATATATATATATATATATATATATATATATATATATATATATATATATATTTTTTTTTTTTTTTTTATTGGAATTTAGAAGTACTTGGTTGCATTCTCTTTTTTGTTTTCCGCCTATGAGCAGAAAACATATAAATTTGCTGGTGGAATATTATAGTTATTACTTATGGGATGTTTAAATTAAAGAAGTTTTTGGGTAGACTAGCGGCCACAGTTTTAATCACCCTCTTCCTTTGACGGAACCGTCTTGTCGACAACCATAGTTTTAAATGTGAAATGGCCCCGCACTGCAGCACTCGACAGAATGGGGTGGCAGAAAAACAAACCAATAAATTTGGAATTTGAAGAGGTGGCAAGTATCTACTCCTTGTTACCCTGGTCGTAATTTTTTTTATTGTATCCTTTTAATAAATACAATTAATGAAAAAAATCATTATATACACCTGCTTTTTTTTTACACTTATATTTTCTGGCCTTGTTGGGATTTTCATCCACTCCTGACAGCCAGCCACAAAACGCCTCGTTCGTCAGCGGGCAGCCAGGCATCACGGAAGGTAGCATGTTATTGAAGTGGGATTATGCTTAATAATAGTAATAATATTCAGAAAATTTTCATACAAGTTTACAATTAGTTTGGTATGCATATATGCAAAACAAGTACATATTTTATCATGTATGTAGACAGCGATGTATCATTTGGATATTAACTTGACTCTAAAAGAGAACGGTGAATACAAGAGTTCAGCCATGTATAAGGAACTTTTAGCTTTATGTAAGTGAGATCTCGTCTGAAAAGTGTTAGCTGGCGAGTTTCTGGGATAGAATTCTAAGAATGGATAAAAGCAAAATCCACTGGGAGGACATCGTCACCCAAATTTATGCGACATTTACTAATAAAGTAAGCAAATGTAAGATAATTTATAAAACTTTATTACATGTCATGGAAACGCCGGGAGGTGTGGTATTACAGTACAAGACATCGGGTGGTGTTGTGTTATCTCGTGGTCAGGTGTAAAGCAGACCATGGTTGTTCCCATAGTTGAATGATTAACACTATACCGTCTGGTCAGAAGATGGTGGTCGGTACCCAGAGGTGCTCATATATGGTGCGACGGTCAACTTGGTCATGACTCGGCTGCCACTGTCTGGTGCTGACTTCACTGGTCAATACACTGTTTAACAAGGCGTTTTAGTGTCATCAGCAAATTTGCTTATGTTTCTGTCTACACCTATATCTATGTCGTTTATGTATATGATACGATAGTGATGGTCCAAGTACTGAGCCCTTGAGTACTCCACTAGTGACTTTACCCCAATCGGATTTAGCGCCATTAATGCTCACTATCCGCTTCTTGTCCTGTAACCACGTCCTAATCCAGTTTAGAAGGCTTTACTATAATCGAGGTAAACCACATTATAATCGTATCCATCATCCACTGATTCGAAAACAGTTGAAAAGAATTATAATAGATTTGTCTGACATGAACGCCCACTTGTGATGCCAAGCTGGGAATCAGTTTGTGTTTCTCCAGGTGACTTCGAATTGAGCTTGAATTTAATGCTTCCAGTAAGTTGCCTACAATCTGGTAAAGTGGGGTCACCCTATGTGGGCACATTACAGTATGTGAGGTCAGGTCATTTACACCCTCTAGTGAGGTTAGGTAATTCACCCCCAAAATTAACATTCCTTCCCCCAGCTGTGTTTTCAACCCTTCAAAGTTTGCCGTACGGAAATCTGGGACTTCATTGGAATTTTTTCTTGCGATTGACATTAAGCTCTGTTTTGAATCTCACTTCTTTGCGTCGCTGTTAGCAAGTTCGTTTCCTACATCGCCAGTACTAATGAGATTTTCTCTGTTTGCGAGAGCTAAATCTATAATATTTATTACCTTGGGTGGGTTCAGCTATATGTTGACTTGGGAAACAGTCCTGAACTGTTTCAAGAGAATCCTTTGATTGTGAGTTAAAGTCGCCTACTACAATATATAGACTTTGTTATGTATTGATGCCCTGCATATTTCATCCCAGGAATTTGTTGACATCTCCGTGGGGAGGAGGGGTTAAAGGGGGGGGGGGGGGGATTTGCAGGTATGGGCTAACAGTTGGCATTGGCAGCTGCCACAGCAGCACTTAATACGTCTTGGCCCTCCGGTGTGATGTGTGCGACACCAATGAAGGTGGAAGTGAGGAATTATTTGTTTGTCGATACTTTTACTATTACATTTTGAACGGAATATTATAGAGGAAATGTGTATAACATCCTCAGATAAGGGGCATTATAACCAACAATGTACATAGACCGTATATAAAGAATAGTAAACTATAAGCCGATTCGACCAAGGGTAACCTAACAAAGCCTTTACATACACATTTGATACTTTGGCTTATTTCAGGTTCAGACGATTATAGTTCAAAGTCTAATGGTGAAAGTCCTTTGGCTCTAGGTGGCGAGTGTGTGTGTGTGTGTGTGTTTACCCTACGTATTTAATATAAAAACTCCATTAAAACAAACCTTGGCATCACCCATAACAAAGCATTTCAAGACTACCATCACAAAATACTCACCCACAAAAAAAAACAACAGAACAATAACAAGAAGACGAGTTAAAGAAGATGACGTCAGGAACTCTCCCCACCCTATCTTGAACCCTTCCCTGAGTGAGAGAGCCCTTACCTCTCTCTCTCTCTCTCTCTCTCTCTCTCTCTCTCTCTCTCTCTCTCTCTCTCTCTCTCTTAATGCAGAGCTACAGGTCAAGAGGCGTGAAGGTAGGGATTATCATAGCGTTAGGCTTTAGATTACACACCAGCCTTTGGGTGTATAGACGGGTATCAACAGACTCGCTGAGGAGGGATTACAAGGAGGGATTTATCCGTCGATATCGAGAACGTTTGGGATTTATCTGTCATAGTTATACCTGTTTCTGTGTGTGTGTGTGTGTGTGTGTGTGTGAGAGATATATAAGGAATTGCTGGGGGGATTCTACAAAATAAAATAAAAATCACACCGCTAAAAATAAGCCCAGTCCTCATCCCAGTTCACACCTTTATTGTGCCTAATTGTATTATTAACTAATGAGTAATTTATTTCGAAGTGATATGGCGGTCAGTGTGGTAATTGGTAGAATCTTGATCACCTAATAATAATAATAATAATAATGTCACCAAGAATGCAAAATAAAGTTCTGAATTTACCCGGCCTTTAAATTGGGTAGGGGACAAAACACCAAAACAAACATCACTTTTTTATATTCAAACGATTGCCAAGTCGTTACAAATTCCTAAAATATTCATCAAATTTACAGATCGGATCATATTACACAACATTTAAGTACGACAAGGTGACATACTTTTGATAATGTATGCGTATGTGTGTATGTATGTGTATCTTTCTATACATTAACTAGCAATACATTAATATATCAACATCAATCCTCCGAAATGGTGAAATAATTAACCTGACAACTGCACTGTAAACACAACATCTAATATGCTATAGAGCTAGGTGTGTGTGTGTGTGTGTGTGTGTGCGCGCGCGCGTGCTCTGGGCAGCCGAAACGGCACAATAGTTTTTCATCAAACTTGGTGGATAAATCGCAAAAAAATCGTAGAGTGGAACAAACCTGGTCCCATGTCGATGGTTTTTTAGGAACGCATTAATTAACGATTATATATTTACGATGGAAACGATGCAAGTCTACGGACTTGGCGCACCCTCATTCGCTGTACCTTGTCACGAGCGTTCAAACTCTCACAAGGGCACGAACGTGCCCGCGACCACTTGTCGCTTCTATATCTATATCTCCAAGTTTCATCAGCAGAAGCCTCCAACTAGTGCTTCATCAAGAGCTTCCATTATGCATCACTAACCCTGTTGCATGAATAAAAAAAAACTTAATTATCATATCTTAATTACCCCCAATCATCATATCGCAATCATGAGAGTAAATTACTTCCCAAATGACGATCTGGCAGCGTACGTTTCTGAGTTACCTGTTAGTGTAAGGTAGGGGACCAGGGGGAGTGGTGGTGACGGGTGTTGGTGTCAGTGGTGGTGATATTGGTGGTGTCAGTGGTGGTGATAGGAGTTGTGGTGTTGGTGGTAGACTGCATATTGTAAATCATGAGACAGTAAAAAAAAAGTAAAATAAAACTTGTTTATGTAAATCGTAAAAAAAAAAAAAAAAATAATGAAACAATAAATGATGGAATGGTACTTGTAAATTATTATACAAAAAGAACATTAAAAAAAAAGATTGGGTTTTGTTAAGAGTAAATAAGACTTAACAAAATAGGATTGGTTTTCCTACCTTATCTGATTCGTTCCTTTCGCCTCGTTTACCTGTAATTGGATGACTGGATTGGGTGTGGCATGGATGAGTTTGATTTGGATCCGATGAGAGAGAGAGAGAGAGAGAGAGAGAGAGAGAGGCAAAAACATCATGTAGAAATAATATACGTAGTCTCTCATATCTCTTACTTATATATTTACGATATACTGAGAGGTTAGACATTACACATACACACACCTTAACGTATCTTCCAGCCTAGCCAATGACTCAGACCATCTCATCTTCATCAACACAGGTAACAACCCCTCCCGCTCACCTGTGTTGACTTGGAGATTATCTTATTCTTTCCCACCGGCTTAATTCACCTCCCCAAACATCTCCAGCTCACGAGAGGGAAAAATAAGAGAGGAATTTGCCGAGGAGATATAATTTTGTGTGTATATATATTTGGGAGGGTGGGAGGGAGGGGTGGTAGACAGGGGTGTGGGAGGATATTGGAGGAGGCTGATGAAACGTAAAGAATTATTAAGTTGATGGCCAGAAGGCGAGAGTAAAGTGAATTACAGTAAGTGAATAATTACTAAGGACCTCTCTCTCTCTCTCTCTCTCTCTCTCTCTCTCTCTCTCTCTCTCTCTCTCTCTCTCTCTCTCTCTCTCTCTCTCTCTCTCCTCGTTCATCAAATGTTCTTATTACCTCCTCCTTTCGTTAATCTATCCGTGTCCCTTGTTCTATCCCACACACAGAGGAGGAGTAAAGATACACAGTAGTTAGAGGAAGTAAATAATAATTCAGAAATAAACGTAAAATTACACCGCGGATAACTTGAGCAAATTAACTTTCACCTGTCCACGATCTTAATTAGTATTGGCCAGGTGAGAGATGTGTTTTATATCGTGATGTTTGTTGAGTAATGATCAGTTCTCCCTTCCTGCCGCCTCTCCCCCTTTCTTCTCCTCCTTCTCTTCGTCCTGCCGCCTCTCCCCCTTTCTCCCCTACCACCTCCTCCCCCCTCCTCTCTCTTCCTCCCCAAGTACTTACCCAATTATCCATGGCGTCTTGTCTCTTGAGCAGTTCTCCCTTCCTCCCTCTCTTCCCTTTCTTCTCCTCCTTCTCTTCGTCCTGCTGCCCCTCCCCCTTTCTCCCCTACCACCTCCTCCCCCCTCCTCTCTCTTCCTCCCCAAGTACTTACCCAGTTATCCATGGCGTCTTGTCTCTTGATCAGTTCTCCCTGGATCTTCTCACCAATACCTCCTGGCTTCCCGAACTCGTCCACGATCCCGACCACCACCCTGTACTCGTCTTGGGGGAGGACCGGCTTGAGGTGGGTCAGGTACCAGCCAAGGGTATGGCCCAACGGCGGCACGGGCAGCTTGGGCACCAGCGGGTACTGTGGAGAGTGAGGTCTTGTGGGTTACCGTGGTGTTGTGTTGGGGCAGGTTGTGGTGATGGTGATACTATTACTATTACTACTACTACTACTATTACTACTACTATTACTAATAATAATACAGGATGTCTACTAGCTCCTACAGTCTTACAAAAGTCCTTAAAAGAAGTCCTACAAACTCGTAATTTTATAAAACAAGTCCTATTTTTTAGAACACTCTCTATACACCTCTTCAAGTGTTCGGTTAAGGAATTGATTTGTTGACTTTATGAGTACAGTTAGGTTAGGGTAGGGTAGGGTAGGTTAGGGTAGGGTAGGTTAGGTTAGGGTAGGTTAGGTTAGGGTAGGTTAGGTTAGGTTAGGGTAGGGTAGGGTAGGGTAGGTTAGGGTAGGTTAGGTTAGGGTAGGGTAGGTTAGGGTAGGGTAGGTTAGGTTAGGTTAGGTTAGGTAAGTTGTTTGGCTATAATGTGTTGTCATGTTAAAGGTTTTGTGATAACAATAAACAGAGACACAGTAAATAATTAATATCTTTTGTTACAATGTTTAAATGTTTACGTCATTGGTTAAGCCAAGTAGCAATGTTAACAGACAATTCAATTTTTGGTTAATTTTCATCATTGTGTTTATTGATGTTTATTTTTCTCGAAACATAATAACAAATAAATTACAACGTTGCCGAAATAAGGTCAGTCCTCATCCCAGTTCAGACCTTTATTGTGCCTAATTGTGTCATTGATAAGTAATTTATTATCTAAATAATTTGAGGTCAATGTGGTGATTGTCAGTACAGTACTTACCTTCCTGTCTGTCTGTCTGTCTGTCCGTCCGTCGTCTTTGCCTCCTTTACCCCCACGACCCTCCCTCCCCCCTTTGTACTGACCTAGCAATACTAATAACAACAACAATAACAGTAATAATAACAAATACATAAATGAACGCACCCTTTCCATCCCCTCCTACACACACTCCTCCCTTTCTCCCTCCCTCAATATTCTTCCGACGCATCCCCTTTCACCCTCCCTCTTCCCCTTTCACCTTCTCTTTCCCTCCTCCTCCAGCCTCCCTTGTTAACCTCCCCATTGCTCTTGTCACCTTAGTTAGAGAGGCGAGTTCATATGTGGGGAGGCGCCATGACGCACCAGAGAGAGTGAGAGAGAGAGAGAGAGAGAGAGAGAGAGAGAGATTTTCTATTAACGAGAGTAATGTGGGTGGTCGATCATTATGCTTGGATTTATAATGGCGTTGGTATTTTTAATCTTAATATAGTTTAGAGAGAAGCAATGTTTACAGACAAGTCCATAAATATCGTCTCCTCTGAACTTATTAACAACAAAGGATAAATCTGACTCATTATAGTGACCACGAAAATCGGTAAAAAAAAATCAATCTCTTTTTGTTAATTTCTCCTATATCTAAATTTCGATTTCTATGCAAGTCTTTCCAAAAATACTCTAATGTAGGTAAAGCCCATCTCTATTTACGCTCTACCACTGAGAGGGGCTTGCGTCATCATAAAAATTCCGTTTGTAGCCGAGTATAGAGGTTAATAATAGTTAGTCCTTTACAACAAAACATTTTCTATCGTGACTATATTAAGAGAAAACGAAATAACCGAAACCGAGGAGGACTATAATTTTTGTCTGAAAAGTTTACGCTAAAGACCTACTTTTTTTTTCGGACTAGGATCTGAAAATAACGAGTGTTTCATTATTGTTGGTTATGATTCCATGAATACATGCACTGTAATAAAAATACTATTGACCTTGTTTCCTCTTATGCATATCGTGAGTGATAAAGTATGACGAGGCTGCTTGAAGTTGAATGTGTGGGAAAACGTCCATCAGTCAGGTAAGGAAAGATGGATATTGGGTTATCAAAATGCATCGTAAAGTGTGTGTCAGAATTTCACGTGGGAGGATGAGGCCGCGGATGTGTACCAGTGGACCCCTAACCCAGCCAGCACCTTGTTAAGATCTCCCACCTCTTCGCGCCCACCTTCTTCATATAATATTTTTGGAAGTTTTAGCGGGCAGACACCTCCCGTATACCTTCATTATGTTAACCTCAGTTATTTTTATACTCACGCTAGACGGAGTGTATAGTAAAGTAAAGTAGCATATAACTGTGACTGTTAATATTTTCGCTTCTGGGCTGTAGGTCTTGGTTCCCTCTGACGGTGATCTTGATGTTGTATAAGTTAATTACTCCTTAAGAACAACAACGTCCCTACTCAGAGGTCAGGGTCATTGTTGCTGGAAATAGTGTTGGTGTCTGTGTCGTGACCAGTGTTTGCTACGCCCACAGGTGATCATGACACTATATAGAGGTAGATTGTTCATGAGGTGAGGAGGATGGTGCTTAATGACCCTGGGATCACTGGGTCAAAGGTCAAGTTATTGTTGGTTGAGAATAGAATATAGTTTTTTTTTCCTCGAACTGTAACATAAATTATACATGAGGCGTTGAGTGGGATGTTGTTTAGGTATCTTGTGTTTAAGGCGGAGGTTTCCTTATAGTTTTGGGGTCACTTGGGTCAAAGGTCGAGGTCATTGTTGCTGGATTGAGAATTTTGGCACTTGACCTGAGTTTTTTGTGTACCGTTGACCGCGATGATTTATCATTCTCTTGACCTGGAGGAGAAGAGGGTCTTATCGTGCCTCCCTCCCTCTGTGCCTCCCTCCCTCCACACCTCCCTTCTTCCGTGCCTCCTTCCACACCTCCCACCCTCCGTTCCTCCCTCCACACCTCCCACCCTCCGTTCCTCCCTCCACACCTCCCTTCCTCTGTGCTTCCCTACCTCTGTGCTTCCCTCCCTCTGTGCTTCCCTCCCTCTGTGCCTCCCTCCCTCTGTGCCTCCCTCCCTCTGTGCCTCCCTCCCTCTGTGCCTTCCTCCCTCTGTGCTTCCCTCCCTCTGTGCCTCCCTCCCTCTGTGCCTCCCTCCCTCTGTGCCTCCCTCCCTCTGTGCCTCCCTCCCTCCACACCTCCCTCCCTCCACACCTCCCTTCTTCCGTGCCTCCTTCCACACCTCCCACACTCCACATCTCCCTCCACACCTCCCTCCACACCTCCCTACCTCCCTCCTTCCACTCCACCTAGCTGGGGGTCTCTGTCTTCCAGGTCATGGTCACAAGTTGAGGTCAAAGTTCAACCTCTACATACAATAGATAATTCGTGTGGCCTTTATAAACAACATTAACTTTCCCAAGAATACTCATAGTGATTCACATTGACGTACAGCTAAGGCATTGTCACTTTACCTCTGTCATTGTCGGGTTTAGCCTTCCTTAATCTTTACCCATTTTATACCTTCTCATATTCTCCGTTGCCTCACCTACACCATCCTCCACCTACCCAATTTCAAAATATCATTCATCCCATAGGTTTCCAGATCCTCCATTTACCACACCGGATGTAACAAATTAGCTGTGATGTTTTCTTTTTAATTCTTATTTCTTTATTTCCTTACTCTTGTCCTTTCTTTCCTTTTTTATTTATTTATAATCTTTCTTTGTTATCTCATTCTCATTTATTCTGTCTCGTTATACTCGTAAGAGGGAGTGAGGGAGTGTTGAGATATGTGTTTACGTTTGAGGGGAGGATGTGGTCAGGTCTGCAGTTGGTTCTCTCACACCCGGGGTAGTAAGGAGATATGAGGGAAGGTAGAATAACTGAGGAACCGGGATAACAGACGTTAGGTTATGTTATTTCTTATAATTCACTGTATCACTGCATAATATTCAAACTACGTGGCACAAAGGAAAAGCTTCATGACGTCGCATATCGTAGGCCTCCTCATTGACTGAAGACAGGCCTAAGGTATTCATTGACTCGAAATTAGCGGGAACACTCCTGACATTGTTACACGGGAGCCATTTAACCATTAAGACATATAACTCGTCGTGTGAGATGTCTCTTCCCCCCTTCTCCATTGAGTCTCGAGAATAGTATCTCATTTTGTTAGAGACAGGAAGTAGAAATAATTTCATCCATTTCCTCAACACCATCTTCTATAAAATATCAAGATTCTTTCATCTCTCAATGGAATCACTTGACGTGTGACTCATCTCTCCTTCATTTCCACAACATCACCAACTTTAGAAAAAAAAAAAAAAAGCCAGACAGGACGTGGAACAAGAAGACCTTCCTATCGCTCATTATAACCAGAGAAGATCGTATCATCATCACACCTTCTGATCTTCTTCCTCCTCCTCCGGTTGAGAAGGAAACAATTTGTTCCCAAGACTGCCGCCACACCCTTGGCTTCTCTCTCTCTCTCTCTCTCTGCCCCCTTGCTCAAACGCCTGCCAATTACCTTCCGCGGCAGTCAGCTGACACCCAAAGAGCTGGACGTATCCCACGGTCGAATGCATCGTCTTCTTACGGTCGGAAATCTAAATAGAATGTCATGAAGCTTTAGACTCTGTGGTAAGTTGGTCTTGTGTGTCCCTCTGAGATAGTCATTTTATATTTGTAGGTGATAATAGGGGTGTTTGTGTAGGGTTTGTTATGGTCTTGAGGTCTTAGAAGGACACTAACGGGGCGGGGCGGGGCGGGGCTGGGGTGGGGCGGGGCGGGGCGGGGCTGGGCTGTTTGCGTCTCTCTTGATTGTTTTTGTTATTAATGTATCGACTTGTTTACTTTAGTAATTATTGAATCACCTGTTGACTCGTTATTCATACTTAACAACTCCATTACCCTGTCTGTTCTTCCTCCTCTCCCCTCCTCCTCCTCCTCCTCTCCTTCCTCTTATATTTTTTCTAATCCTTTTTCCCTTTTCTTCTTTCTCCTCCTCCTTCCTCTTCCATCTTCCTCATTCCTCTCTTGTTCCTTCACTCTGTTTCCTCTTGACCCTCTTTCGTTAGTCTCCTCCTCCTTCTCCTCCTTATCCTTCCTATGGTTGTTTATCTTCTCTTCTTCTTCGTCTTTGTTCCTTCATCTTCTTTCTCATTTTCTCTCAATTCCTTTTTTCATTTTGTCTCCCTATTTTTTATTTCTTTCTATCTTCATATTTTTCTAAGGTATTCAAATTCAGATATTTTTTTTTTTTTACGTTCGTGTTTAGATCCGCCCGACCGACAGACCGACCAACAGCCCGACCGACAGCCCCGACCGATCACCCGACCGACTGACTGACTCTTAACAACACTAGGGATTTAAGTTAAAGTGATCAATATTTTATTTGGTCGATTCTATTAGTAGTCATTCCCAAAATTATATCCGGATTCCAAAATTTTTTTACCCAACTTACTATATATAAAAAAAAAATACAATTAATTATACAGTCAAGTCTCGGTGTAGTATGGGCGCCATTTTATTATGTTGTCCCAGTGACGTCGTTGGTTTCCATAGCAATAGCTGGGAGACGACTATTGGCCAGAGAGGTAATTATACTTATGACAACTTTTACAAGATTTAATGACCTCCTACTTGGTGAGGAGTGGGTGGGTGGGGGGGGGGGGAGCTGATAGAGAAGAGGGAGGAACTGGGGAGGAAGCAGTGGATAGGGAGGAGAGGAAGGGTGGAGGATGAAAGGAGGAGGAAGGGAGGAGGAAGGGAAGGAACAAAGGGGTGGCTAAGAAAGAAGGGAGGAAGGAGGGGGAGGAATGGAGAGGGAGGGGTGATAAGGAAGAGGAGGAACGTGGCAAGTTTTTTTTTAATGTTTTGGGTGTGTGTGTGTGTGTGTGTGTGTGTGTGTGTGTGTGTGTGTGTGTGTGTGTGTGTTTGATATTGCGAGTTGCTCACGTGTGCGATCGATTGACTAATATTATTTCGTTTGGGTATATATTTGTACACACACGTACACACACACACACACGTACACACACACACACACACACACACACACAGGAGGTTAACTCACCTTCACCATCATCATCAAAAGTTGTATGCAAATTAAATGTCATCGCAGGTGAACTAATTTGCATATTGTAATACTGTCATGATGTCCACCTGAGTTATACATACACACACTAAACCAGCAGACCATTAAACCACTAAACCAGCAGACCATTAAACCACTAAACCAACAGACCATTAAACCACTAAACTAACAGACCATTAAATCACTAAACCAGCACACTATTAAACCACTAAACCAACAGACCATTAAACCACTAAACCAACAGACCTCTATCCCACTAAACCAACAGACTATTAAACCACTAAACCAGCAGACCATTAAACCACTAAACCAACAGACCATTAAACCACTAGACCATTAAACCGCCAAACCAACAGACCATTAAACCACTAAACCAACAGACCTTTATACCACTAAACCAACAGATCCTTAAAACCACTAAACCAAGAGGCCTTTAAACCACAAAACCAATAGACCCTCAAAACGCTGAAACATTAAACCAGTAAACAAACAGGCCATTAAACCCAGCCATATTACTGTACCACTTACGGTCTACCTATCCAGCATGGATCGTTCCAGCTGGACAACTCCTCCCGACCAACATAACAAGCGCTCAGGCACCCGTGAATAACTAGTTAACAGCCGGCCAGGTGCCTCTCAATCACCTAATTGGCAGGCGGGTAGTAAATGGCTCATTGTGATTGGTTAGACTACCCTGAGGAGTAATGGAGATTGTGGGGAGAAGAAGGATGGGAAGGGGAGTGGATGGGAAGGGGAGTGGATGGGAAGGGGAGTGGATGGGAAGGGGAGTGGATAGGCTGGGAAAGAGAGAGAATAGAAGAGGGAATGATAAATCAGAGAGAGACAGGAGACAGACAGACAGACAGACAGATCAAAATACGAGAAGTTTGGAAGGATAGAAATAGGAATGTAAACAATGACAAACAGGAAGGAAGTGAAGGAGAAGAAGTAGTATTAAACCAGGGAAGAAGAGAAGTGTGTGATAAAGAGTGTGTATGAATGATGATGTTGATGAGAGGAGATAGTGGGCTGTAATGGTGTAGTATGGTGCTTGGAGGTAATATTGTGGCGTTTATTGTGTGTGTGTGTGTGTGTGTGTGTAATAATAATTAATAATAATAATAATAATTAACGGTTTATTGAAGGAGCTTGGCAGCCAGAAGGCTGAAAATATACAGTTACATATTTGGGGAATGGGTTACGAATTACAAATAATATACAAGTAACATAAGTGATACAAATAAGACATATAATAACTAGATGGGGAAAAGCTCAAACTACAGTTCATTTCAACATAGTGACAGTGTTACAGTATTACAAGTTGTTGATAATTTTTACAATGGTTGGGACTGGGCTGTTCTTATAGCGATCAGTTCGTGCACGTATGGGCTGGATGCGGTTGTGGTGTCGAACAGCAATTCTCGGACAAGGGATCTCAGGTGGTAGTAGGAACCGGTGTCGGGGATGGTGTAGAAGCTTCTTACCAAATTTGCAGATGAGGTCGTGGTGATGGTCAGTGAGAGTCGAAAGGGTCAGTGTGTTGAGCGCTTCTTGATATGTGGAGTAGGAGGGGGAGAGAATAATCTTGCATGTCCTCTTTTGTACTTTTTCTAGGTGTTTACGTTGTGTGGCATTTAGGGAGGAAGACCAGGTGGGGGAGGCATAGGTGAGCTTGGGAAGTATGAATGTTGTGTAAACACTGAGGAGCTCGTGTGCAGGAACTCCGAGGGACTTGAGTCGGCGGAGGAGGTGGAGACGGAAACTGGAGGATTTGACAACTTCATTGACGTGTGGTTTCCAATTTAGTTTTTTGTCTATGGTGACGCCGAGGAGCTTCGTGGAATCTACAACCTGGAGTGTGTTCGGACCTAGAGTAATGGAAGGAGGTGGGACAATGTCGGAGGAGAGGTTGATGTGCATAACCATGGTCTTGGTATGGTTGATGGTGACATGGTTGTTGGTGGCCCAGTTTTGGAGACTGTTCAATAAATCCTGAAGGGCGGTATAGTTGGGAGCAGAATTGTTGACGCTGATCCCAATGGTGGAGTCGTCGACATATTTCCAGCGAGCAGGGGTTTCTCTTAGGGCATCATTGATGAGCATAAGGAAGCAGAGTGGTCCCATCTTGGTGCCTTGGGGGACGCCACAGGTGAGTGACTGAAAGGTGGAGACAGCCCCTCGGAAGCGTACAGCTTGGCGTCGGTCACTGAGGAAGTCTGTAAGCCATGGTATGAGGCTTCTTCGAAGCCCGAGGTCAATAGCTTTGTTGATGATTATATTGTGGTCGACTAGGTCGAACGCTTTAGTGAAATCAATGAAGGCGACAGCTACAGACGTTTTTCGTTTCTCGAGATGGCGGTATATGTGTGTGTGTGTGTGTGTCTCGCTGAAGTGTATATGTGTATATGTATGTATGTATGTATGTATGTCTGGGAGGTATTGTATGTTTGTATGTATGTACAGTGTATGTAATGTAATGTTATGTAATGATAAAAAAAGGAATTTTCTTGATAAATTTTCGGAGCTTATCTCTATCATAAGTTCAGAGAGGAAAGACTGCTACATCACAGGAGATTTCAACCTTGATATATTAAAATTAGAAACTGACACCTCAGTATTAGACCTTCTTGCTACCTGTCATTCTAAACTCTTCTTCAACACTGTAACCAAACCCACTAGAGTAACTGCCACCTCTGCCACTGTGATAGGTCATATCTGGACTAGCAACACTCCTGACAACCTAGCAAGTGGAATTATTTATAACAATATCTCAGATCACTTCCCAGTTTTTGCCATATACAAAACAGCCACAAGACCTGAAATGCCTAGTAGAGTCTCAATTCAATACAGAGACTACTGCACCGACAACAGGCTCCTTTTTGAAAACAACCTAATGAACACGAACTGGGATCTTGTCTATGCCTCCAACAACCCTAACGTGAACAGCTACAATTTCGCTTGTATCTTCAATGCTTGCTTTAATAAATGCTTTCCGCTCAAGACAGACAGACAGACAGACAGACGAGCCGTGGATGACAGACTTAATCAACCGGGGATGATAACGTAGCAATACCACATGATCCAGACAGTTTCATCCCAGAGTATAATTGAATCATTCGCTGTTATTTACATATTTATAAGGCGTTTATAATGCTCGGGATAATACACGAACTATGAGAGAGAGAGAGAGAGAGAGAGAGAGAGAGAGAGAGAGAGAGAGAGAGAGAGTTGGACAGGCTAACACGTATAAGAAAAGAAGTAGGTAGATTGACAGATAAACAGACAGATACAAATGTGAATGTTTAGGTTATGGACAGAAAAGTATATAGATTAGATGATGTAAATTTAGACAGACCGACAGACAGACAGGTTTATCATATAGGCGAGATGTAGGTATACAATAGACAGACAGCGTACAGACAGATATAAATTCATACACAAACAACACAGCCTTTTAAACAGACAGACACACATCGGATAACATATACTTGGAAACAGACAAAATGAGAAATATATAAACATCATCATTATTCTCATCATCATTATCATCATCGTCATTGTCATTACAGTCAATACCCATTAAATTCTGTACCCATTAGAATCCTGTACCCATTAGAATCCTGTCAACCCATTAGAATCCTGTCAACCCATTAGAATCATGTCAACCCATTAGAATCCTGTACCCATTAGAATCCTGTCAACCCATTAGAATCCTGTCAACCCATTAGAATCCTGTACCCATTAGAATCCTGTCAACCCATTTGACAATAGAACCCATGACCTGTAAACACGTCAACGACTTGTTCAGACCCTCACTCGCTCACGTCAGCTGTTCTTTGTTGACATAAGCAAGAAGGGGAGGCGGCGCGTGTACATGTAGACGTAGGAGGAGGGGTGAACGCGCGTACACATATTCTACGTACATGTGTGTGTGTGTGCACCAAACTCTTACAATAGCTGAGGGGAGAAAGGGAGAAGTAAATGAGGGATGGAGAGGGATGTGAGTGGGATAGAGAGAGGGGTGGTAAGAGGGGAGATGAAAGACAAATAAAGAGGAGGGAATGAGAGGGGAGAAGAGAAGTAGTGTATGAGGAATGGAGGAATTGACAAGATTAACTGAAGAGGAGATGAAGGAGAGGAGGCGAGGGGTAACGAATGGTGAATAGAGAGGGAAAGATAGAAGGAGAAGTGAATAAACGGGGGGGGGGGGGAAACATAATGAGAAATGGAGAAGAGAGAATGAAAGGGAAGTGAAGGCGAACAAGGGGACTATAAGAGTGACAGGAGAAAAAAGAGCACGAGAAGAAATGGGTAGAGAGAGAGAGAGAGAGAGACTACACGTTCATTCTTTCAAAAAAACAAAAACAACGAACAACAAGGAATAGGGGAAGGGAAGGCTAAGGGACTGGCATGCATAAAAGGAACAGGCAGATGAGAGATAAAAGGAAATAAATGGGATAATTACAAACAAACAAGCGATAAAGGGGATAATTACAAACAAACAAGCGATAAAGGAGACGGCGAGGATGACTGAGACATAAAACACAAATACAATTATCATCCCACAGGTAACACATCATACCCACAGGTAACACATCAACACGCAGGTAACACATCAACACACAGGTAACACATCATACCCACAGGTAACACATCATACCCACAGGTAACACTCAGACACACAGGTAACACTCAGACACACAGGTAACACATCAACACGCAGGTAACACATTAACACACAGGTAACACATTAACACACAGGTAACACATCATACCCACAGGTAACACATCATACCCACAGGTAACACATCATCCCACTGGTAACACATCATCCCACTGGTAACACTCAGACACACAGGTAACACATCAACACACAGGTAACACATCAACACACAGGTAACACTCAGACACACAGGTAACACTCAGACACACAGGTAACACTCAGACACACAGGTAACACTCAGACACACAGGTAACACTCCATCCCACAGGTAACACTCAGACACACAGGTAACACATCAACACACAAGTAACACTCAGACACACAGGTAACACTCAGAGACACAGGTAACACTCAGACACACGGGTAACACTCAGACACACAGGTAACACTCAGACACACGGGTAACACTCAGACACACAGGTAACACATCAACACACAGGTAACTCGTCAACACACAGGTAACGCATCAACACACAGGTAACACATCAACACACAGGTAACACTTGTTAGGTTCTGAATAATAAGTTCTATATACAGGAGAGAACACAAACACCTGTATAGTTTTGTAGGTTCGGTTTACTGGATAAGAGTATGTACACAAAGGGAAGCAGCACTCTCCCCGGCTAGGCTCCTTGGTCAACTGCTCTAGACGACGTATGGCAAGTGATACATTAGCAGCTTCCATACGTCGCCAGGCACATTAATTAGGCATGTGGGATATGGTAATAACATTGCCACACGCTGCTAGCTACATAAATGGAGCACATACATAATATACATACATAATATATAATCCAGCATACATAATATACATACAACACTCAGACACACAGGTAACACATCAACACACAGGTAACACATCAACACACAGGTAACACTCAGACACACAGGTAACACATCAACACACAGGTAACACATCAACACACAGGTAACACTCAGACACACAGGTAACACATCAACACACAGGTAACTCGTCAACACACAGGTAACGCATCAACACACAGGTAACACTCAGACACACGGGTAACACTCAGACACACAGGTAACACATCAACACACAGGTAACACATCAACACACAGGTAACACTCAGACACACAGGTAACACATCAACACACAGGTAGCTCGTCAACACACAGGTAACACATCAACACACAGGTAACACTCAGACACACGGGTAACACTCAGACACACAGGTTACACTCAGACACACAGGTTACACATCAACACACAGGTAATTCGTCAACACACAGGTAACGCATCAACACACGGGTAACACTCAGACACACGGGTAACACTCAGACACACGGGTAACACTCAGACACACAGGTAACGCATCAACACACAGGTAACACTCAGACACACGGCACTTCAGACTAACCTCAACATGACCTGCCACCGCCTGCACCTCCGACATGTTAGAGACCTTGGAGGACGCCCTGGACCGAGGCTGGAAGGCCCTCGGAGGCTGCGGGGACAAGGGGATGCCGCTCTCGTTGGGTGAACTCCTAGACGGGGATCCTGGGGGCGTGGAGATCGTCCCTGACCACGACACCCAGCGGGAGAGATATCCTGTAGGAGGGAGATAACATGGAGGGAGGCAATTTGTTGGAGGGAGATATCCTGTAGTGGTAGATATTCTATTGTAGGATTTATCTATCATACAGCAGGATAAATACTGTAGGATATATCGTCTTGAAGATATCCTGTCGTAGAGAAAATAAGAGAAGATATCTTGAAGGAAAGATTGTATTAAGTTATCATCCATAAAAAAAATAAATCGGAAAAATCTATGGTAATTTATTTGACTCCTACAACCTGATTTTTTTAATTGTTTCATCCCAAATTTATTCTTATCGCCTATAGTATAATATAAAAATGGTTGAAATTTGTTTTTAATTATCTAACATAAATTTGAAAAGATATAATTTATTTGTGTTTAAATTTTATTGTATGTTGTAATTTTTTATTAGTGATTGACCTTAAATTAATATACTTACACTACCAATAAATTTGTAGGTTTTTAGTCTATAAATAATATTTTTTTTTATTTTAAGAAAAGCGTAAGGAAAGGAAGAGAAATCACTCGAGAAAGGACGAGTTTGGGTTAATTTAGTAACATTCACCATCCACAAAACATGTGAGCCAAACTGCTTGCTCACTCTCAAGATTTATATCATAACGCGTCTTGTAATGTAGGTATAGTAACTCGGTACAGGAGAAAGCAAGAAAGAAATTATGGAAGAAAATCACGGGCAGAAAGTTACACATGCACGCATATGCGCGCGCGCACACACGCACACACCCACACGCACGCACGCACACACTATATATTTTCAGCCTTCTGGCTGCCAAACTCTTTCAATAAACCGTTAATTATTATAATTATTATTATTACACACACACACACACACACCTACACACACACACCTATACTACTACTACTACTACTACTACTACTACTTTTTTTTTTTCTAACGTGGCCTCCAGCCTCCCCCAATACTACTACTACTACTACTACTACTACTACTACGTGGCCTCCAGCCTCCCCCAATAGCCACACCTTCGCCACCATTTATTTACCGTAATATTAAATATCCTAATACATAAGAAGCTATCCTATCTGTGTTAAATTAGATGAGCCGCAGATCCATGCGGCATTCAGTGACTGTAGCCTCATAGTCAATATCTGCAGCAGTTGTCGGAGTAGGGGCAGAAGCTCTCGTTCCCCTGAGGCAGAGCAAAGCCGACCGAAGGAGAGAGAAGGACAGTCGACATCTCATCCAGGCTGTGACATAACTTCTGGGCTGCTGCTTCTGTTCGGAGATCAGCTCCGCGAGTCTGGCGTAGAAACATCTTGCACTTGGGCCCATCCCACCAGAGGTTGTGAACACTAGAGGAGTGAAGCTGCCTTGATCAACATTTTGAATTCTCTCCCCATATGCCCTTCTCTTGTCGTTCTCGTTCCTCCTATGCCCAGCATCGAGAGCTAGGTTACGGTGACAAACGGCCATGGGATCAAAAATCCTGATGTCGAAAAAAGCTCGCTGTCCCCGCGTCCAGAATCCTCGAGCACTGACGTCCACACTACTACTACTACTACTACTACTACTACTGCTGCTGCTTTGCTGTCACTCGGAATCTAAAATGACGATGATCCAGCAATGATGCAATGATGTGTGTTATTAAAGATGTGACCTTCGTTGATGAGCTCTGAGGTGGCTCGAGAGGCCGATACGGGACCAGCAAGGTCGTCCACAAATGTTGCATGTGTGGAGGGCTACATCTAGTGCGGGAGGGGCAGCGGCAGCGTCTTTCCGGCGTTGGCGCTTGTCTGTCTCGGTACACAGTTGAGCTAATTCGAAAGTATTGATACCTTCTCGTGTGGTGCTCCTCCAAGCGTTACTGTGTGGAATGATCGTCTCCCAGGTGAGGGGGTGTCACTTTGGCACTTTTTCAGGTTTGTCTTAAGACTATCCTTAAACCTTTTCGGTTGTCCGCCAGCAATACGTTTACCATTCGTTAGGTGACTTTAAAGTCTGCTGTTGTCCATGCGGGAAACATGGCCAGTCCAACGTAGTTGTTCGTGGATATTGGTAGCCTCGATGTTCCAAGAGTTGGTGTCGACGAGAATACTGGTATATGTTCTCTTGTCTTCCCAGCGAACTCAGAGGATGGAACGTAGGCTACATTGGTGAAAGTTTTCAAGTGCCTTGATGTGCCTCCTGCATGTGACCCATGTCTCGCTGCCATACAGCAGGGTGGGGGAGGACCACAGCTCGATATACTTGCAACTTTGTAGGTAATTTCAGCTCCATACAGCTGAAGACACGGGTACGGAGTCTGCCATAGGTCTTGAGATGCACATCTGATTCGATGTTGAATTTCTTCATCGATGTTCGCAGTGGTGGACAGGTGGGAGCCTAGATACTGAAAGTGGGTAACATTAGTGAGGGTAGTAATATGAAACTGGATGGATGGTGGAGGTGTGGCTGAACCAGGGGCAGGCTGAAAGAGAATCTGAGTTACATACATTCTCCGCAGGGCCGAAGTGTGCATACGAATCTACGTTGGTGTTCAGGATTTCCTGCAGGTCGTGTTTAGTGTGAACGATGAGGGTGAAGTCGTTTACATACCGAAGTTCAGTGATGGAAGCGGCCGACACCTATGTTCTTGCCTTGAGTTGTCTTATCTTGAAAAGTCCCTTTATCCAATGCCAGTACACATCCTTGTCTTACCCCCGTTGGGATGGGGAAGAACTTCGACTGGGTGCCATTGTGCAGGACACTGCCGTTCACAATGACAATGAATTTTGGTGGGCAGTCAAAGCGACTGAGGGTCCGCCAGAGAGCTTCCCTGTTGACCTAGTCGAAGGTCTTAGTAAGGTCGATGAAGGCCATGTACAAGTCACGTTGCTGTTCATTCCACTTTTCCTGTATCTGGAGGACAGCAAAGATCATGTCAGTGTTGCTACATGATGGTCTAAACTTTAAAGTCACATTGAGATTCTGGAAGGAAATTTTCCGCTTCAGGAAGAAGTCTGTTTAGTAGGACTGAGGCGATAATCTTGCCAGCTACGGACAGAAGCGAGATGTCACAGTAGTTGATACAGTCTTACCTGCTTGCCTTGTTTTTTTTATAAATATTGACAATGGAGGGGGTCTTTAAGAGCTATGGGATTTCCTCCTTCTCCCATATATTCTCCAGGAGAGAGTGGAGACGGCTGGTAAGCAGAGGTTCTCCTGCTTTACGCATCTCGGCTGGGACTCCATCAGGCCCTGAGGATTTATTGTTTTTTCATTTGCTTAATGACAGAAGCTACCTCATCACGAGGTGGGTTCTGAGGACCCTGTTGGGTAGTCAGGACATCCATATCGGTGCTTCGGTTGAGCAGGGAATGGTAGTGCTATTTCCAGCACTGACGGATGCCTTCTTCGTCTTTAATTAGGGAGTTACCATCGGATGAACGGAGGGGTGGGGGGCGCTATGAGGAGTTAGGCAATAGATTGCTTTAGTTGACTTGAAAAACTCGCACATCTGGTGTCTATCTGCAGACAATTTCTTATTCCAGTATTCGTCCTTCATTTCCCGGAGTTTACACTGGGTCATTATTTTCTTCTGGTACGAGACTGGGAGTTGCTTTTCCAACCAGTGAAGGCAGCACTCTTACCATTGATAAGTACGTCGATTTCCTAGTTATTTTCATCAAACCAATCCTGGTGTTTTGTTTTGATCTGACCGAGGTTGTTTGTTATTGGGTTGCTTATCAGCTCGTCATTGAACTACTCTCTGAAAACGGTGTTGTACCGCTTGATCCTCCAATTTCTTGGTGTTGAAAACGCTTCTGGAGGCTTCTTGCCTACGCCGTTTTGGGCCGACGTGAAGGAAGAGTTTGGCTGTGATGAGCCGATGATCTTTATCACAGTGGTCTGAGCCGCGCAGGGCTCTGGTGATGAGGACATCTCGGCGATCTCTTTATCTCTCAATGATGTAGTCAATAAGATGCCAATGTTTTGCATAATAGTGTTCACCACACTTGCTGAGGAGTAGTAGACCGTTGGGATTGCGCTTGTCTAGTCCATCTTCCCCTATGATTCCCTGCCATATGACAGCATCTCTGCCACCTCTGGCATTGAAATCACCAAGGAGCACAACCTTATCCTCTCTGTGGATAGAGGTTAGCACTCTGTCGAGGTCGGCGTAAGAGGCCTCCTTGATGTCATCCTCTGCATCCAGTGTTGGGGCGTATGCACTGATAAAGAAGGCATGGCATGAGTGATTCAGTGGGACTCGGGGCGTCCCGAGGAGCTTGTTAAATCCAATAGGCATTTCAGTTAGCCTATGTAGGATGCGTTGGCGGATGGCAAAGCCAACTCCGTAAATGCTGTTTTTCTCCTCAGCAGGCTTACCCTTCCAGAAGAAGGTATAGCCAGACCCTCGTTCTATGAGTCGACCGTCGTCTGGGAGCCGGAACTCACTAATGGCTGTTATGTTGATATTATACCTAGCCAGACCGTAAGAGGTAACACACACACACATACACACACACGCACGCACGCACGCACGCACACACTATAGAAGGCAAAACTACAAAGCGTAAAATACAGAAACTTTACCGTCCAGGAATAAAAAAAACCGGTGTAGAGGCCAACTACAGCTTATACAGGAAGATCCACAACACAGGACAAAAAACAGCAAAAAAAATCGTGTTGTAGAAAACCCAAGTGAGAAGTTTGTAGGTTGAGGCAGGCAGATGCGAGTCATTGAGTACACAGAAAGGGTGAAGGAGTTTAGTGAACATAGAAGGATTATCAGGATATTATTCGCTACAGGATGATTATGAAAGCTATTCCCGATTTTAAATATTTATTATGAACAATTGATAAAGCTAAAAAACTAAAAGCTAAAAAAAATGCGAAACAAATATATACTAATGAAGGAAAAAAAACCGAAAAGTTATATTAAGTTATGAAAATCCAATACGAGCTAATTTTGTGGGTTCTTCGGGCATCAAGATGGTATACCACAACATACTGAACTTTTTCCTAACAGCTTCCCGTGTTCCTTCCTTCATTGTTCCAAAGTCACTGACATAGACCCAGAGTATAATGTCCAGCTTAGTTATCATTATAAAGATAAAAAAATCATAGAAAAATAAACAAGATTTGTACAATGATCATTATAACCTCCAATACAAACTAGAGACTCATTTGTATTTTATATAGTAGTGTTAGTCCTTGCCAAGAGAGAGAGAGAGAGAGAGAGAGAGAGAGAGAGAGAGAGAGAGAGTGAGTGAGAGTCTACATGCATACTCCTGTGTTATTATAAAGCAGACTCATTACTGTACAATTTGGTAATGTAAGTTATAAGAACATAAGAGCATAAGGAGTTTTCAATAGGCCGGTTGACCTGTGCATGGCAGCTCCTGTCGAAAGTTACTACCACTCTCCTTCATCCATGAATCTATCCAGCCTCCTTTTAAAACTTTCCAGCGTTCCAGCACTTACTACAAAGTTGCTAAGCTTGTTCCACTCGTCCATCACCCTATTTGTGAACCAGTACCTTCCTATCTCCCTCCTAAACCTAAACTTATCCAACTTAAATCCGTTGCTACGAGTCCTATCCTGCTCGGATATTGTAAGAACTTTATCTATATCGCCTTTATTGATTCCTTTCACCCACTTAAAAACCTCTATCATATCTCCCCACACTCTTCGTCTTTCTAGGGAATGCAAGTTTAGTTTCTTTAACCTATCCTGATATGGTAGGTTTCTAAGTCCCGGAATCATTTTCGTCATTCTTCGCTGCACCGACTCCAGTGAATTGATATCCATTCTATAAGAAGGGCACCAGAACTGAACCGCACAATCGAGGTGCGGCCTGACTAGCGCAAGATATAGTTGCAAAAAGACCTCTGCACTCTTATTATTTACACTTCTAGATATAAAACCCAATACTCTGTTTGCCTTATTTCGAGCATTAACGCACTGTTTTCTAGGCCGTAGGTCCGGGCTTACAAGTACCCCTAGGTCTCTTTCACAAGTCGACTTCTCTAGGTTGATGTTGTTAAGGCTGAATACATTGACAGTATTTGTTCTTCCAATATTAAGTATGCTGCACTTGCTGGTGTTGAATTTCATTTGCCATGTTTCTGACCATCCCTGTAGTATATTTAAATCCTCCTGTAGTGCATTTGCATCCTGCCCTGAATCTGCCGCCCTATTTTGGTGTCATCCGCAAACTTGCTTATGTCACTACTGATCCCAGTATCTAGATCGTTTATGTAGATTATGAACAAGAGTGGGCCTAGTACTGACCCCTGGGGAACCCCACTGGTTACACAGCCCCACTCAGATTTACCACCATCTACACTGACCCTCTGCATTCTATCGGTGAGCCATGATTTTATCCAATTTAAAACTTTCCCCTCGATACCATGAGCCTTAACTTTTCTCAGAAGCCTCTTATGCGGTACTCTGCCAAATGTTTTGCTTAAGTCTAAGTAAATAACATCGTAATTTTCGTCATTATCTACTACCTCGAAGACTTTCCTAAAAAACGTCAGCAGATTTGTTAGACAAGATTTTCCCTTTGTAAACCCATGTTGAGAGTCGTAGATTAATTTGCTTTTCTCTAAATGCGATCGGATGCTATTTGCTATAATTGATTCAAGAAGTTTCCCCACTACTGACGTCAAACTGATCGGCCTGTAATTTGATGCTGATGCTCTGTCTCCCTTTTTGAATATGGGTACTACATTTGCCTGTTTCCACAATCCTGGCACAACTCCTGTGTCTAATGATTTTGTAAATAAATTTACGAGGGGTCCGCTAATCTCTTTCAAGACTCGAGGGAAAATTTCATCCAGCCCTGGGGATTTTGTCTTCTTTAATTTATTTATCCTCTTAAGAACATCCTCTTTTCTGATAGTGATATTCTTTAATTTCTTTTCTTCCTTTCCCCTAAATATCAGTTCCACCTCTGGAATTTCCTCGTGAATTTCTTCTGTGAAAGCTGATAAAAAGTAGCTGTTCAATGCTTTGCTTATTTCTTCACTGCCATTGATCACTTCCCCTCTCCCTGACCTTAAAGGCCCAACTGTCCTTGACCTTTGTTCTATATACCTGGAAAAATCCCTTGGGATTCGCCTTGGATTCTCTTGTTATTCTGATTTCATAGTCTCTCTTTGCTTTCCTTACATTTTTCTTAACATTCCTAGATAGTTCATTATACCTATTTCTGAGCTGCTCCTCCCCTCCCTTTAATTTCTTATAAATTCCTTTCTTTATTCCTATGTCATGTTTAAGTTTTCTGGTCATCCACCTTGGCTCATTCTTATTTGACCTAGTTTTTTTGTATGGTATATTTTGTTTTTGTGCTTTACGTAGTATACTAGTGAATATATTTATACTCATGATCAATTGTTGTGTCATCTGTGACTCACCCTTTCCTACTGGGGACTGACCTGACTGTTCCCAGGTGACCTCACCTAGGTACCTTCTTAACCCCTGATATACCACCAACTAAAAGTTTGGGACTCTGATCATATTGCCATTGTTTTTCGTTTCCCAATTTAGGGTGAACCTGATTTCTCTGTGATCACTGTTACCTCGTTCTTCCCATACTGTGATATCTCTGATAATATTTTCTTTATTTGGTAATACTAGGTTTAATATATTGTCACCTCTAGTAGGTTCTGCAATAAGTTGTTTCAAAAAATTGTTCTGTACTGCGTCTAGGAAGTCTTCAGATTCATAGTCACCTACAATGTTGTACCAGTCAACATTTCTGAAGTTGAAATCCCCCATAATGCACAGGTTGTTGTATTTTGTTGCCCTACTCATTTCCTGCCATAGGGGCTGAGCTGCTTCTTTCCCAAGACTTGGGGGGCCTGTAAATCACTCCCATAATTAGTTTTTCTCTTCCTTCCGTGATTTCTACCCATAAAGACTCGGTTCCTATTTCACCCTTATTGAATTATTAACACAACATTTTAATGTATCCTTGACGAAGAGTGCGACCCCTCCTCTTCCTACCTTCCCTGTCCTTGTGAAAAAGGTTGTACCCTTCTATGTGGTACTCTGATAAAAAAAATTTACTCGCCAGATTCATCCAAGTTTCAGTGATTGCTATAATGTCTACATTCTCGGTACATACAACCGCTCTCAGTAAGTCTATTTTATTTCTAACGCTCCTACTGTTTGTATAGTATACATTTAAACCTACCCTTCCCTGGTCCTGTTTTACCCCTTGTCCTGAGTAACCATTTTTACTTCCCAGGACCTGCTTGTTTTTTGACTCCCACTTTCCCCGACCTCTTTCTACTGGCGAAACCCACCCTTTGGAGTGACAATTTCACGCTCCAAGGATGCAGACAACGTCTTTACCCCCGCGCGAGACAACTGTACTCCGTCACGACTGTACAGGTAGTTGTTGCCGTAGAATGGTTGCCAGTTATCAGTGAATGCCCAACCATTGTTTGCACAATGTTTTTACAGTCGGCAATTTATAGCAATTGCCCTGGACAGCCATTCACGACCAACCCCTCTTCTAGGCAAGACACCACATACTATCGGGATCCCTCCCCTATCTCTAATCTTCCCCAGCGCCTCCCTATACCTCTTGAAAAGTTCCTCACTCCTAACCTTTCCTATGTCGTTTCCTCCCACACTAAGACACACTACTGGATTGGTACCCTCCCCTGACAAAACCCTATCTATCCTCTCAGCTACATGCCCTATCCCAGCCCCAGGAAAACACACCCTAGTCCTACGTTTCCTATCTCTTGCACAAAAAGTCCTATCTGAGAACCTCACCTTGCTGTCCCCAACTACCACGACCTTACCACTGGACAGGGCTTGTACAACTGCCCATTCCTCTCCTTGCACCACACCGTCCTGCCTCTTCTCTTCCTCGTCCTTCCTCTTTTCTTCCCCGCCAGCTTCCTCCAGCACCTGGTAGGGGTTACTGCACTCCACACCCTGGTCAGCTTTCCTGAGTGTGACCCTAGTCCCCTTGGAAACAACCACTCTTCACGCCTGCTCTTCCTTCGCAGATATCAAGCTAGGCATGACACCTACCTGACAGAGTGGCAAGGAGGTCGCCCATTCTCACACTCCGCTCTTCTTCCCCCAAAACACAACGATCCAAGGCAGCCGTTTTCTCTGGTCACTAATGCGAGCACTTAGGGGCACGTCCTTCTCCAAGCTAGGTGAGGTAGCGACTGAGCTAGGTGAGGTAGCGACTGAGCTAGGTGAGGTAGCGACTGAGTCAAGGTGCATCAGCATTCAGAAATCCGTGAGCCAAGAAAGCAGGTTGTTTGTTTATTGAAGTCGTGTGTGTGTGTGCATGTCGTGTAAGATAAAGTAGCAGCGTTGTGAGCATAACAGTCAACACACTAGAGAGAGAGACAGATAGAGCAGCAAGCACGGCAAAGTGTGCCTTAAGGGTTGGGTGCTTAGAGGTGATGTTCCCCGGCATGACTTACGGTGCCCCATCGCTGTGTATTTGCTCAGCTTACTAGGTGATGGCTGCGGTGACGCCATCGTTGCCACCCCTGAAAAAAGTCGGAAATCATAAAAATAAAATACCAATATGGAACCAAGGCACAACCTTGTGGTTAGCATGCCACAGTGGGCACTATCATTAAGTGCGTCAGTCGTAATCCTCCCTCAAGTCGTCCTTCACCGTATTAACCTTACAATACTTTACCTGAACTGTATGCAGGTCAGGTCAGGTCAGGATGAGTAAGGTTAGGTTATGGTTCCTTTGATTACAACTGATGCTTTTCTTTTAGAGTTTAAGTACAAACACGTAATTTAGGTCTTGTTTTACACATCAGTTTAAATTTCTGTAAAAATAAATAAAATTAATGAAATTTTGACAAATTATCCCTAAAACATTTATTGACTTGAATAATGACGTTGTATTTTGCTTAAGTCCACATTTTTCCTTTATTTAACGAGAGTGTCACACTAGGTGAAGCGACCACTGTACCACAACTAACACATAAGAGATAATTAGATCACTGAAGGTAACATTTATTAAAGACAAGTTTCGGGTTTCAATAAAAAAAATAGGTATTAATATTAAACTAAACATTAAAACCAACAAACATAACACACGCAAATACTTAAAAAATCCAGGTAATATTTCTGGTGCACCAAACATACGACTTCCTGGGAATATCTCTTGACAAACCTCTACATAATCACTAACTTCCTAACAATTATCAGACCACTACTTGCACACACTATACCTGAACAAGTGTGTGTGTGTGTGTGTGTGTGTGTAAGTTCCTGCACCAACACTCACACTAATAGACACTTAAACTCAATAGCCAGGTACAGTACAGTAACTATTTACCTGTAATAACACGCAATAGGATCCAAGGCTACGATAGAATTTAATTATTTTTTTTTTTACACAATTTACAGGAAAGTCATGCAATGCTTTTACACGAGCATAATGAAAACTCTATATATATCCTAGCACTTCTAAGGACTTATACAGTATATATATATATCTTAGTCTGTTAATAATCATCTGGTCATGTTTATAATATAGGAACATGAATGAAACTGTATATTATTTATTAACTCAAGATATTTTCAAGTTTCTACATTACACAGAAATTCACTGAGAATCAATAGTCAATACATCATGAAAAAATAATAACTTCTGCCGTGACATTACAGCAACATGCAACATTCACTCAACATCTAATACAACTGAAACACCAGACCACAACACCACTTTGCATGATATAACAACATATTACTCATCTTAGACCCATATATTCAACACTTAATGAAGGAATTAATACTCAGGAGCCCATGACTTCAGATTTCAATTATATTCATTCTTCATGGGAATATAATCCTTGGCCTTCATTCATCAATCTCACGTGTGTGTTTAATAAGAACTAGAAATATCCATACACAATAACAAACTCCATATTATCCGTTTTGTAGCGCTCAGGACACGTGAAGGAAACAGCTGTGAGGAGAGTGTCGTTGGTACAGGGACACGTGTCATGTTAGAGGAGTCCATGGGCGTTCACAGATAGTGCTGGAAGGGCTTTGAGGCGACCCCTATCAAGCGTCGGTCAGAGAGACATGTTGGCACCGTGGTTGTTTGCGGGAGACTGGGGGCTTCATTTCACTCTTCCGGTTCGCTCCGCTCACCACATTCCCTCAAAAGTTGCTAACACGTGTTTTTGTGCTATTTATTGTATTTCTATTTCATATCTATTTCTAGTAATCCACTATTTAAATGTTCTATAATAATTTACACACGAGTATTAGGAAATTTGGTTACATGCGATCATATTCTGATGTCACACTTAATGACGTTATCACTGTCTTGCTTGTGATTAACACGTATGTCTGTTGATATTCAATACTACTTGACTACACACCAGTGAAGTGTGTCGATCACTGGGGTCACTTCTGATTTAAAATTATTATTATTTTTTAATTTGCCCCGCGAGAGGGCTAGTTTATTGGGCACCCCCTTACATCCTGTGCAAGGTGAAGTGCAAAAGCGTTTACAGCGCCCATCTGGGAAGCATGCGTAGTTCATGCTTGCCTTTATGACTCATGGATTCAGGGCATAAAAGCCTGAAGGGTAATGGGTTTTGTCAGCAAATTACATAAAGTGACAGAATGAAGAGTGTGTGGGGGGAAAATTCCGTGTACAATTATCTGTTTATGGCAGAGCGTGGCAGGTCCCTAGTGCCAGACCTGTCTCTAGGAGGAGGGATGTTTGGTTAAGGAAGGACGAGGTGTTGGTAACAGCTTGGGACCTGTAGGAGGTCATTGGGGTAGTGAGAGAGGGTGTGAGAGTCGGGTTGACCACAAAGTTTACAAACAGTGCGGCCAGGCTCAGGGTGGCCAATGTACTCCCATAGGTACCTGTACCCTAGGAGCAGTCTCGTGCACACAATCTGTTGGGATCGAGTCAGAGGTTGATACTCTTTGTAGTGGCGGTTGTCATCACCGGTTACTACGTCAAAGTGTGACGCTAACCGTTGTTTCTGGTGTGTCCAATGTTCGTCGAATGCTTCTCGTTGTGCGGCGTGTATGCGAGATTTGAGATGATTCAGGGAGAGGGCGGCTTCAATATCTTCTTCTTGTGTAGCTTCTTTGGCAAGCCGATCAACAGTGTCACAGGCAGCTATTCCTATTTGTGACGGGATCCAAATAAACTTGACACAGATGTCATCAGTTTGTTCTAGCCCGGCGACGGCGGCTAGGGTGTGTTGGGAGGAAGGGGAGGGTAATTTGAGCCTCGTTAGCGCAGAAGTGGTCACTGATTATAAGGAGGTTCCGGCGTTCAGTGCGGACATCGGTCGCCCCCTCTTGAATGCTCACGAGGATGGCTATGCTCTCATTGTCAGTGGAGGGTCACGGTAAGGTCACTGTGGGTAGTCAGTCAGTTGTCTCACAGTACCACCATTTTCAATTTTTTAATAATAATTTCCTCATACCCCCAATTTTTTTCACTTGTAGGCCTACTGCTTTGTGATAATTTCCTGATACTTATAATGTTAAGTTATACTCAGTACAGAGTGTAAAGAAAAGTGTCCATTGCTCCTGTAGGTTTTGTAGTTCACTTTTATGTAGGAGAATAATAATGTAGTTTATTGTTCAGTTGGTCATGACTCGTGTGGTACATGTTGACTACAGAGAAATATTTATTTAATCGATATTTATAGACTAATAATAACAGACGTGTGTGTATGTAGGGGGGGGGGTAGGTTAGGATAGGTTCTAAACAAACACTTGAAAAATCATCCCTCAAGATTAAAAACCATCCATCAGTCAAATAAAAATCTAGCATTGACTAAACATAATAAAAAAAATCTGAGTTGATAAGACAATATTAAGCGAACGATGCGAATTTATCTAAACAATCTACCTGGATTCAGCGGACCTCCTGCACGAACGCACATTGGTATTTCTTGAAGGTGGCCAAGCACTACCGCCTCCAGGAGTCTCAGGCCAGAAGGAAGGGCAAGGTTGGCTTCATTCGGTAACAGGTTTGTAGATGGAATGGGAATGAGATCGGTGCGTGACGGGAATCCTTCATCTTTTTAGTCTTGGAACGATTCCTAGTTGCTTTTCTCTCGTCTTGGCTGTAAGCGTAGTCGACTGTGTGTGTGTGTGTGTGTGTGTGTGTGTGTGTGTGTGGTCCACCTTTTTTTGTATACGAGGTTTTGCAGTTCATCACAGTGTTAGTAATGAGAGATGAGTGAGAGGTGATGGATGATGGTCGACGTGTGTGACATATTTGAGGCTTCTTACAGTCTCTCTATGTCTGTTTCTCTCGTCTTGTATCTAATAGAGACAAGACGAGAATTGCCATGGCGTTATTTTAGCGATTTTCAAGCTGCAAATTTAGCGATTTTAGTCACTTTATTTGACATATTTAATTTAAAAAAATATATAATTACGAAATAAATGTCAAGGAAACTAATAAAATTATGACTAACGATGATTCCCGCCTTCATAATTCCGACTTGTGGACAGGTTCTATACTGGAGAGGAAACGGTCTATTACCCATGTTGGGTTTGTTCATGGCAAGATGAGATCCAGCCGGCGGGTCCCCAGGAGGTGTTCAAAAGTCACTCTTGTTGTGTTCTCCCTCCCTGGTATTGTGTCAGCTGTTACCACAATATACCGTCACCAAAGTTCCCTGACCTTTAAAGCTGATCACGACGAGTAAGAAATAGTTCAGTGACCCGAGATGTAAAGATTGATGAAAATAGAAGGAGATGCATCGTAGGTCAGAGTGTAGTGCAATCAGTGACCTCACATGACCCAGACAGACCATCATACGTTAACGAGGGAGATATAATTGACTAGGAATTACCGGGTGAGTAGTTAGCAATACATTAAAGTATATAATTTGTTATGGTAAATCGTAAAGCATATATTGTAGGACATTTTTGTTTTGCTATTTTCTTATTGAGGTTCGGCGCCTTTTAGCAACTTTTAGGAATATATCTGTAGTGTTGTTTGAAAGTTTAATTTGATAAGTTTAATATTTTGTTCATTCTCTCGTTTCACTTCAATTCATCATCATCATTCATTCCACCTTCTTCCACCACTCCTCCTCCTTCTCTTCTTCCCTCCGCTCATCATCCTCTTCCCTCTACCTCTCCCACTCTTCTCCTCACTTCCCCTTCTCCTCTTCCCTCCACCCCTCCTTCTCCTCTTCCCTCCACCCCTCCTCCTCTTCCCTCCACCCCTCCTCCTCTTCTCTCCACCCCTCCTCTTCTCTCCACCCGTCCTCTTCCTCCCACCCCATCTCTTCCTCCCACCCCATCTCTTCCTTCCACCCCTCCTCTTTTTCTCCTTCTACGTCACCTCTCCCTCCTCCCGGCGTCCATCAAGGCATGACTCACTTACACACCTGACAGGTAAACACGTCAGCTTAGAGAACACCCGAGGAGGGCTCTATCCAGGTAACTCTCACTCACTCACTCATTCAATCACACTCTCTCTCTCTCTCTCTCTCTCTCTCTCTCTCCTTACGTTGCATTTATCTCTTACTGTTGATCTCTCTCTCACCTATCTCCCCCATTCATCAGCTATCTCTCACGACGCGTCTCTCACCTGTCTCTCTCTCGCTCCCTCCTCCAATAGGGAAACTTTGATGCAATTTAGAGATTCGGTTATGTCGTTAGTGTTGGATATGGAGAGAGTAATTAATTTGTTTACTAGTGTGTGTGTGTGTACAGGTGGATGGTGTGTGGGTGTACGTGCGTGTGTGTGTGTGTATAGGTGGATGGTGTGTGGGTGTACGTGCGTGTGTGTGTACAGGTGTACGTGCGTGTGTGTACAGGTGGATGGTGTGTGGGTGTACGTGCGTGTGTGTGTACAGGTGGATGGTGTGTGGGTGTACGTGCGTGTGTGTGTACAGGTGGATGGTGTGTGGGTGTACGTGCGTGTGTGTGTGTACAGGTGGATGGTGTGTGGGTGTACGTGCGTGTGTGTGTATAGGTGGATGGTGTACGTGCGTGTGTGTGTACAGGTGGATGGTGTGTGGGTGTACGTGTGTGTGTGTGTGTACAGGTGGATGGTGTGTGGGTGTACGTGCGTGTGTGTGTACAGGTGGATGGTGTGTGGGTGTACGTGTGTGTGTGTGTGTGTGTATGTGTGTGTATAGGTGGATGGTGTGTGGGTGTACGTGCGTGTGTGTGTAGAGGTGGGTGGTTTGTGGGTGTACGTGTGTGTGTGTATAGGGGGATGGTGTGTGGATGTACGTGCGTGTGTGGGTGTACGTGCATGTGTGTATGTGTACGTGCATGTGTGTACGTGTGTGTGTGTGTGTACAGGTGGATGGTGTGTGGATGCACGTACGTGCGTGTGTGTGTAGAGGTGGGTGGTGTGTAATAATAATAATAATAATAATAATTAACGGTTTATTGAAAGAGCTTGGCAGCCAGAAGGCTGAAAATATACAGTTACATATTTGGGGAGTGGGTTACGAATTACAAATAATATACAAGTAACATAAGTGACACAAATAAGACATATAATAACTTAGATGGGGAAAAGCTCAAACTACAGTTCAATTCAACATAGTGACAGTGTTACAGTATTACAAGTTATTGATAATTTTTACAATGGTTGGGACTGGGCTGTTCTTATAGCGATCAGTTCGTGCACGTATGGGCTGGATGCGGTTGTGGTGTCGAACAGCAATTCTCGGACAAGGGACCTCGGGTGGTAGCAGGAGCCGGTGTCGGGGATGGTGTAGAAGCTTCTTACCAAATTTGCAGATGAGGTCGTGGTGATGGTCAGTGAGAGTCGAAAGGGTCAGTGTGTTGAGCGCTTCTTGATATGTGGAGTAGGAGGAGGAGAGAATAATCTTGCATGCCCTCTTTTGCACTTTTTCTAGGTGTTTACGTTGTGTGGCATTTAGGGAGGAAGACCAGGTGGGGGAGGCATAGGTGAGCTTGGGAAGTATGAATGTTGTGTAAACACTGAGGAGCTCGTGTGCAGGAACTCCGAGGGACTTGAGTCGGCGGAGGAGGTGGAGACGGAAACTGGAGGATTTGACAACTTCATTGACGTGTGGTTTCCAATTTAGTTTGTTGTCTATGGTGACGCCGAGGAGCTTCGTGGAATCTACGACCTGGAGTGTGTTCGGACCTAGAGTAATGGAAGGAGGTGGGACAATGTCGGAGGAGAGGTTGATGTGCATAACCATGGTCTTGGTATGGTTGATGGTGACATGGTTGTTGGTAGCCCAGTTTTGGAGACTGTTCAATAAATCCTGAAGGGCGGTATAGTTGGGAGCAGAATTGTTGACGCTGATCCCAATGGTGGAGTCGTCGACATATTTCCAGCGAGCAGGGGTTTCTCTTAGGGCATCATTGATGAGCATAAGGAAGCAGAGTGGTCCCATCTTGGTGCCTTGGGGGACGCCACAGGTGAGTGACTGAAAGGTGGAGACAGCCCCTCGGAAGCGTACAGCTTGGCGTCGGTCACTGAGGAAGTCTGTAAGCCATGGTATGAGGCTTCTTCGAAGCCCGAGGTCAATAGCTTTGTTGATGATTATATTGTGGTCGACTAGGTCGAACGCTTTAGTGAAATCAATGAAGGCGACAGCTACAGACGTTTTTCGTTTCTCGAGATGGCGGTATATGTAATCGAGAAAGCTGACAAGACAGTGAGTGGTGGAGGAAGTTTTCATGTTGCCAAATTGCTGAGGGTCTACGACTCCTGCAATATCAGCATAAGCCCAGTCGAACACAAAACTTTCACAGATTAGGCTGGGTATTGGGGTGATTGCAATAGGTCGTAGCTGATTTAAGGATTGTGGGCTGGTTGACTTGGGCACTGGTGATACATAAGAGGTCTTCCAGTCAGCTGGGCATCTGGCTTGACTGAGAGAAGCATTGATGATGGAGCAGAGGGGTTTAGCAAGCTCCGGGGAGAACTCCTTGAAGAGTTTCATTGGTAAGTCAATGGGGGTGGTAGAGCGTTTTAATTTTAGTTTGTCCAGGCGTTTTGCTACGTCAAATTCTTCTACTAAGTCAGTGGGAAGGGAGGCTGGTAGGTAAGCAGGGAGAGTGGTTGTGTCAAGCCGTGGGAGCGTCTGGCATATAGTAGCGAAATGGTTATTTGTTTGCTCAGCTGCGTCAACACTAGTGAGATGGCTAAGGAAGGGGAGGGGGTGTGTCTTATTGTTTAGTCCACAGAGTTCTTTAAGCTTACCATACCATTGACTGATGTTGGTCTGTTTCAGGTGTTGTAATTTGGTTGGGTAGTGGGACTTCTTTGCAGTGCGTATTTCGCGGATGACTCGGTTGCGAAGGGACCTGTAGCGGATGTGGTCATTGAGATGAAAGGCTCTGTCTCTCTGTTGCATAAGTCTTTTGATCCGAGGTGTGATCCAGGGCAAGTCAGCTGGGTGAGATCTGACGGACTTCTCGGGGAAGAAGTGGTGGTGAGCTTGCGTGGTGGTGTTGGTATAATTTATCCATTTGGTTTCCACGTCATCCACGCTAAGTACTTCAGTCCAGGGATGGTGAACTATCCACTGCCCGAAGAGGCGCACTGCAGAGTCAGTAATCGGCCTGTAGGTCTTGATGTAGGGTCTCTGTACTTGAGTGGGAGTGGCAGCTGGGGACCAGAGCACTGATAAGTGTGTGCTACACCCGATAGGAGGCATTGGTTGAGGTGGTTGGTACTGGTCCGCTAAGTCAGTTAAGATAAGGTCCAGGGTATTTTGACCGTGTGTGGGGAAGGTCACAACTTGTGATAGTGATAGCTGGTCCTGGATATCAGTGGTGTCAATTTCATTTAAATCCCCACATAATATTAACTTGGCACATGGGTACCTAACTCTGAGGTGGTCTGAGGTGGTGATGAGATGATTGATAAGAGTGTCTCTGGTGGGTGATCGAGGCGGATGGTATGCCACACAGATTATAATGGAAGCAGTGTTGCGTGGGTGGGCTCTTAGCACGACACGTACCCATAATGCTTCCACATCTGCTGGGACTTGAACATCCAGGCGTGACGGGCGTAGGTCATCTTGACAGAAGAGGGCAACGCCCCCTCCGCGTCTTTGTGAACGAAGGTGATGAAAGAGTTGATATCCCTCAATATGACACGTTTCAGGCACAATTTGCCAGGCCTCACATATGGCAACGACGCTCGCGGCGGTTGACCTGACTGTAGTTGCCAGCTCGTCGAACTTGTTAGCTAGGGAAGTGACGTTGGATAGCAGTAAAGACGGGAGATCATACCATATCCGTGGAACTTCAGTGTGGTGGTATGGTCTGTCAGGGGTGGGTTTCTCCGGTTTCCTAGTGGAGGTTACGGTTCTAATGGGCTTATGTGCATGACGGCCTTGTCTACGGCTCCGCGCGTGGAATAGGTTTAGTGACTTGAGTAGCGCGATAACACTGCCATCAGGATAACCGTTCCCACGCTTTAGATGGTACAGAGTGCGTCGGGAGTAAGTGATTGGTGGCCATCTGTTGAAATCTGTTGTGGGCGGACGGAAGTGTTTGTCACTGGCGGCACTTTGAGGGACACTGACACTGGTAGACATCTGTTAGTATTTGTCAGTCGTAAAGACCGTGGGTCTTTGTCCCTGGTGCTTGGGGTCGCCGACACAGTTTTCACGATATATGTAAACACCGCGGTGGTCCTTGTCACTGGCACTTTAAAGGGGACCGATAAAGTGCCCACTGTCTGACTTTTCCTTGGGGTGCACTATCGAGCACTGTATGGTAATCACTTATTGCACTGCTCCGTAATCAATCGTTCACTAATCACTAGAATGTTTTGCTGAATCGATCCTGGTGTAGTAAGGCTGGTAGGGCGTTGGGGTATAGCAGGGGGAGTGGCAGGGCCAAACAGACTCGGCCTGGCTGCTAAAACCGGGAGCGCCTTCGGGGCACGTCCTGTCTCACTGAGGGTTGACAAGTGTGGGTGTACGTGCGTGTGTGTGTGTAGAGGTGGATGGTGTGTGGGTGTACGTGCGTGTGTGTGTACAGGTGGGTGTGTGTGGGTGTATTTGCGTGTGTGTGTATGGGGTGGGTGGGTGTGTGTATGTGGGTGGACGGATGGATGGGTGTGTGTGTGGGGGGGGGGGGTGGGTGGGTGTGTGTATGTGGATGGATGGATGG